>CAUYQU010028357.1:0-88535 GCA_963574635.1 Cheracebus regulus
GGGGTACATGTGAAGAACATGCAAGATTGTTGCATAGGTACACACATGGCAGTGTGATTTGCTGCCTTCCTCCCCATCACCTATATCTGGCATTTCTCCCCATGCTATCTCTCCCCAACTCCCCACCCCCTGCTGTCCCTCCCCTATTTCCCCCTGACAGACCCCAGTGTGTAGTGCTCCCCTCCCTGTGTCCATGTGTTCTCATTGTTCAACACCCACCTATGAGTGAGAACATGTGGTGTTTGATTTTCTGTTCTTGTGTCAGTTTGCTGACAATAATGGTTTCGAGGTTCATCCATGTCCCTACAAAGGACACAAACTCGTCATTTTTTATGGTTGCATAGTATTCCATGGTGTATATGTGCCACATTTTCCCTATCCAGTCTATCATCAATGGGCATTTGGGTTGGTTCCAGGTCTTTGCTATTGTAAACAGTGCTGCAATGAACATTAGTGTGCATGTGTCCTTGTAGTAGAACGATTTATAATCCTTTGGGTATATACCCAGTAATGGGATTGATAGGTCAAATGGAATTTCTGTTTCTAGGTCCTTGATGAATTGCCACACTGTCTTCCACAATGGTTGAACAAATTTACACTTCCACCAACAGTGTAAAAGTATTCCTGTTTCTCCACATCCTCTCCAGCGTCTGTTGTCTACTATTTAGTTTCTTCCTCCTCACCTAGGCCCAGAGCATGCCTAGGTGATGTCAAAGCCTTCCCCTCCATAATTCCTTTCCTTAGAGGGTTCAGCAAATGTTAATTATCTTAATCTTAAGCCTCTCTCAATGCTATTTAAGCAGCAGGAGTGACTTAGCAAGGCCGTAGGGCTAGGAAGGGTCTGAAGTACCCTGCCACAGCAGGCATTAACCCTTCAGTTCTTGTATCATGGGGTGATCCAGGGAGAATGGAAAGGGGCAGAGAGGTCTGAACAGTGAGGGTAGGGAGGAGGAGGAGGCTGGAGGGAGTCTTTAGGGGAGTTGGAAGCTATACAGTTGGTGCAAAGGTAATTGTGGTGTTTGCCACTGAAAGTAACTACGTATTTCTATGTAGAAAGAGCTGTGCTGGAGTCTACAGAAGGCACATGCAATGGAAAGCTCTGGCTTTAAGGAGGCTGCAGGCAGAAACTGACAAAGGTGTTGCCAGAGGGATTCCAGGAATTCTGAGGAGCTGAGGGGAGGTCGGGTGCAGGGAGCACCTCAGGCTGATGTGGAGGTAGACAAAGAAAGCCTGGTAAAGACACACGCCCATCTGAGAAAAGATGTATCTTTGTAGGTTTGCAGGTAATATTAGATGAAACCAGAGAGCTCAGCATTGAGAGCAGATGCCAATGGTGGCAGCAAGGCAAAGCAGGAGCTTCCAACTGTTCTTAAAAGGAAATCTTATGCCAAAGGTGAAAATACAAAATGGACTAAAGCAGAACTATGCAGCGGCGATGGGGTGGGATGAAAATAGTCTGAGAACAGCTGGTTCAGAAGAAGACCCTAGGTGGCAGGCTGCTTTGCTGGAGAGTTCCTGACCAAGAGCCCCACAGGGTAGGCTTCAGACTCATCAGAGTCTGAGAGACCATCAGGCTGGAGATCAAGTGCAGGACATGGAGGTAAACACCAAATGTCAACTACTTTTCTTAGTGAGAAAAATGGACTGGACCCTTCACAATTTTCTGTGCTTAACTATGTGGCAAACTAAGTCATAATCAGAAACCTCTTTATTAATTTAGCATGAGAAAGCATGATTATCAGTCTGGAACTGTGATTCAAAGTCTGTATCCTTAACATTCTCTTTTCATATAGACATATGGAAGAACATAATGAGAATGAATCAATTCAGGGAAAAGTAAAGAATGAAATCAAATTTTTAATCACATCAGCTAAAATATTCTGATATTTCTATCTTCTAAATCAACAGACTCCAAATTTTGATGATAGTACACCCCAATCAGCAAAACCTAGTGGGGCCCACATCGCCAGTATGTGATATTTATTTATGAGTTATGTGTATCTTCTACTGACATTTTGAATATTAAACATTAAGCAAAATTAATTTAAAAATGGGCCGGGTGTGGTGGCTCACGCCTGTAATCCCCGCACCTTGGGAGGCCAAGGTGGGTGGATCACCTGAGGTCAGGAGTTTGAGACTAGCCTGACTGCCATAGTGAAACCCCATCTCTACTGAAAATACAAAAATTAGCCAGGCATGGTGGCAAGTGCCTGTAGTCCCAGCTACTTGAGAGTCTGAGGCAGAAGAATCGCTTGAAACTGGGAGGCAGAGGTTGCAGTGAGCCTGGATGACAGAGCGAGACTCCATCTCAAAAAAGAAAGAAAGTTCTTGCATTTTCTTTAGTTGTTACAGTGGGATATTTCAACTATTATTTAATAAAATAAACAGATTTTATATACATGAATTTCCTATATATGGCTCTTTTTGGATGGATATATTGAAAACATTCTATAAAACACATTAGGTGTGTGGTGATAACTTTCCTCAGGTGTGCTATAATGAGATTGTTATAGTAACCGTGTGGTAACTATCGTCATCCCAATATGTAGAAACTCTCCAAGCTCCTAACTTTTGTGTTTGCCCTTTGATTTTGTCTACCTTTGAAGGGTATGCTGTTATCCTTCCTTGCATGGAAGTACTATGATCATTAAAAATACTGAAGACATTAAACAAGTAAGCAAATCTGACTGTCCATTTCATATGTGCAAAAGTTAGGACTAAAGTGGTTTCTTATCTTGCAGAAACATAACTATAATTTCATTTCAGAGTTCAAACGTCCTTGACTTGATAGAATGTTTCTCTTCAATGACCATCCCACCTCATCAAGAAATGATTGTTATTGTTTGGATAAGTATCCATATTAACACATAATAAAGAAAATGATTTGAATTGAACATATTGGCTGTGAGATCATTCAGTTTTTACCATATCACTAAGTACACTGTGTAGTTCAGCTGACTTGTAAAAAGTTTTTTACAGGCTTTTCTCAATGAAGAAAACTAGAAATTGATTAACAGTCACTGGCACAAGCTCCTTAAGCTGGGTAACCATTCCATAATGTTTTCCTGTCATTGGAATTATTCCCCCAGGACATATTTATACATGAAACTTGAACTCTTCATCATAGTTATTTATAATATAGTCCTTCCTGGTTGTATATGGTTCAGAGCTAGTTGTGTTTCTTAGTGATTAAGTTGCTAAACACAATTTTTCCTTTATACCAAGTTGGCAATATGTGTGTATTCGTCAAGTTGAAACAGACAGCACTTTGTTAGCTGTATAGACTGGCTAGAAAAGTGAGAGCCTGTACCAAAGCAATGAGAGTAGGGATACAGAGAAACAAATACATCAAGGCAATATTCACGAGGCCAAGTTGAAGGAGTAGGATGGGGATATGGGATGAAGGGGTAGAAGGAATATGCTAGAGACTGCTTTCAGGTTTCTGGCTTGGATACCTAGATGGATGGTAATATTAGTAAATACTATAGAGAATATAGGAGAAAGATGAGATTTGAAACAAAGTTGATGGGCTTACTTCTGTGCCACATGCTGAGTTTGTGGTTCTTGAATAGATTGATCATCATGGTTTGCCTGAACTGTGCAGATTTATGCCTGTTTTCCTAGTTCAATTAGTAGTTGCACCCTCTTTCCTCTCAGAAAGAAAAGAAAAGTACTTGACTGGCTTCATTTGTCCCCAGAGTTGGTCTCCTAGGTCATCAGCCACTTCCTGAAAATGTTAGGTTATGGAGTCATTAGAACGTGGTACTAGAGTTACCTTCTTGGCTACAGATTCATCTGAAATTTCCAAGCAAACATTTTTGACGCAATTTTTCACTGCCTTCTTGGCAGTTATGTATAGGGTTGTAGTGTTACTAACCCAATGTATTTGTTTATATGTAGCAGCAAGGCACTGGTGTTTAAATGAGAAATTCTGAGCATTTGTTTCTGTTAGCTCACTGACTCAATACTTACAGTCAAATAATTGCTTTGACTTTAAACTTTTAAATTTCTCACCTGTAAATGCCACTAAAGTTCAGATGATTTTGTTACATTATTAGCCAGTACTTCTCTGCAACTAACAGTACGATTTTAACACTTTGTCTTCAATATAGCTACAAAATCTATAGAGATTATACTTCAGACTGAAACTGTATGAGGACCTTTGATTTTTGTTTCTTTGGAATGACTTCCATTGTCATCACCTCGTTTATCACTACTGCCACATTCTGTCAAATATGCCTTTACAGGACATATCTATCTATGCATAGAAAATAGCATTTGGCAAGGGTATTGTTAGATTCCAGGAAATTGGCATTTTTTATATTTTTCAAATTTTCTACCATAATCATGTATTTCTTGAATCAGAAATTATGTTTGATTTCTTAAAAAAAATAAAGCCCAGAAAGGCTTATTTTACTGCTTATCAATTAGGGTCAAAAATAGTACAAATTTAACTTCTTTTATTTAGTTAACAACATTAGCTACAAATTAAATATAGGCTTGATTAAAAAGTAAAACGATCATGAAAAACTAGCAGGTTAAAATACCCAAATGCTGATTTTCTCAAAACGTGATGCACTGTTGGCTTCTTGCTGACCGCTCGCTCTACCTCCCACATCTAGCATGCAGCTCGCGCCTGCTGTGACTCAGTGTGCGAGTGTGACAGCAGGTGAACAGGCCTCCTCCCTGTTTCACCGGATGGCTCCACAGACCACATGCTTGGATGTTGCAACAATATCAAATTGCCGTAAAATTGTCTGAACAGTTACTCTCAATTTCCAACCCATCAGAAGCGCAGGGGCAAAGGGTTCTGCAGGACATCCTTTGATAGCACTGACCTGTATGGATTTACACTACCCCATCCGGGGACGAGCAACACCACCACTAAATGTTCTTTTTCCTGGCTGGATGTTTCTGGAACACCCAACCTCCTCCCCCTCCCACCACGCCCCAAGGTTGCAGGAATCGGGGGTATGAAGGAGAAGCTTGTGGTCTCACCTGCCCCTTCAGCTTCCTCTTTTCTACACCTTCCTGGGACTAAAAAGACTTTCCTCTCACCTCTTTTTATTTCCTATAAAACTTCTGTGGACCTGTCTGGATTTTCATATGTTAAAGTAGGAGATCAAAGCATTTGGAAGAACTTTTTTCTCTCTGAATAATGCCTAGTTTTCAAGTTTAGTGTTTTGCTATAACATCCTGTCCTGAATAACTAAAACTGTTATCCAAAATACATTTTTTCCATTTTGCATTTCTACTGTAACAAGATGAGAGACAGATGATGAGGGGGAAGGCATGCATTCCCCAAAATGTAAGAAGAAAAGTACATTGACATTTTTTCAGGTTCTTTCTTTAGAGGGCTCTATCAGTGGACTTCTACAGAAGGATGTGCAGTGCACTCCATAACTCACAGTGTGCCTGCATGCTGTACCAGCACTAGCCGTGCAATGTGGTGGTTAGCGGCTCTCCAAGGACTCTGGGTTGTCTGTCATGATCAGTGTTTCCCTCATTAAGACTCCAGCTATAGTAGTTCCGGGCTTTGCTCTTTAATCTCTTCCTGCCCGTTGCCACCAGGGACGCTCTCACCTACCACAGGAAGTCTCCAATTCATAAATGGTCTATGGTCTGAGCATCTGTAAGTGTAGCACTTGAAATCCAGAGCTCATTTTTCTGTAAAGAGAATGTTATAAGTGTGTGTTGGGTCTCCGGGTCAACCCACAAAGGCCCATTCAACTCCTACTGCAGGTAATGAATTTTCCCTTTGCTCCTTTTATAGATCATAGAATTATGGAATGTCAGAGCTGAAACAGAATTTAGAACATCATGTTACACAGTGGTAACAGGGTTGTGTTCCACTGTATTCTAAGAACCCCCACGCTCCAACTAAGTGAGACATTAGGTAGGGTCCTGTGGTCTAGCCTGGGAACCCAGTCACCCTTTAAGATATTGTGAATCAAATAGTTATGAACAGAAATAGTCATGAACAGGAATAGTCTTCCACAGAGAACATCATCTTAGCTACTTTTCTTTATGCCTTTGAGGCAAACTGCAAGGAGCAGGGTTTTGCCAATGAGGTCTCTCCATCTATGTGCAGGCATGGCCGATATTTATGCACCCAAAATCAATATCATCATGGGAGTCACCATTAAGAAAACCACCAGGCTCAGTTGTGGGAATAGAGGTGAGAAGGAGCCCTTCTTGGCTTTCATTTAGTCAAGCATACTTCCTTCCCAGGGGATCTGTTTCCCATCCTTTCTGTCTGAGATACCTTTGTCTGGGCAGCCCCCTACTACACTCTCACTTCATCTGCTCTGTGCTCAAGAACCACTGCTCAGTGAGGCCCTTAATGACTGCTCTATCCAAACCAGCACCTGCTAGCACTCCTGTTCTCCTGCCCTTCCTTCACTTTTCCCTGCAGCACTGTTCATTTGCTTATTTGTTGGATTTCCTGCCTGCCATTTGGCGCCTCCTGCAACTCCTATGTAAGTTTCATGAGGGTAGGATTTTGTCTCTTGTTTGCTGTCACACCATTAGTGCCTAGAACATTGTCTATGTGGCACACAGCAGGAGCTCTGGAAATATATTTTTGATTGAAAGAATGAAGCGAGTAAGCACTATGCTAGATGTTCTATATATGTTCTTTTATTTAATACTCAAAACACTTTTGTGAGGTTGCTTTTTTAAAAAAAGCAGATGAATGACGTAGCACTCTTAGGATTTTTTGTTCTGTGTTTTGTGTTTTTAGAGATGGGAGGTCTCACTCTGTCACCCAGGCTGGAGTGCAGAGGCTTGATCATAGCTCAAGCTCATAGCTTATCACTGCAGCCTTAGATTCTTGAGCTCAAGTGGTTCTCCTGCTCAGCCTTCGGCCTCCCGAAGTGCTGGGATTACATGTGTGAGCTATCACACCCAGCCAGGACCCTTGGTTTAAAAAGCAACTTTAGGCCAGGCACAGTGGCTCACACCTGTAATCCCAGCACTTCGGGAAACTGAGGTAGGTGGATCTCTTGAAGTCAGGAGTTCGAGACCAGCCTGGCCAGTGTGGCGAAACCCTGTCTCTACTAAAAATAACAAAAATTAGCTGGGCTTGGTGGTACCACTGCTCACCAGCCTAGGAGAAAGAGTGAGACTCCATCTCAAATAAACATAAAAGCCACTTTAGCAATACAATTTTGTGACTCATATATGCATTTTATCCATTTGTAATTGTTACTATTTTTGAATCTCAAGAAAATGTTAAATTCTCTAGAGAAAAAATTTGAATTTAAAAAATGCTCTTTGGATTTAGTTTAGGGAGAAAGAACGGCACTCTAAAGTGGGTTTCTTTAAAGAAGTATCTTGAGGGCAACTTTTAGCTAACTTGATCGAACTGAAGTCAGTAAATCTCAAATTGATAATCATGATGTGCTGGTGTAGGGAGAATTTAAGGTCCTTCTCTTCAAAGGCCTTGCAAAGGCCTTATCTCTTCATGCTGGGAAAATAATAGGTAATCACTTCATTCATCCATTCATTCATTCAACAAGCATGACTTGTGCCCTTGAGGAATTATATTCCAGAAAGACAGATAGCTTTGAAAAAAAGAAAAAACAGAAATAAAGAAAAAGAGAAAACAAAACTGTGGATAACATGGGGCGTAACAGTCACAGAGAATTCTGTATAAAATGCTGTGAGGGCTGCAGATCGTAACACAAGATGAAAAGGATGATAAACCTATAAAATCCTTGGCATCTTCCCGAAGCTCATGGTTAGGCAAACTTGGCACATCCCTACAATGAGCTACACACATCAGACAGAAAAGGATGGAGCCTGTATCAATATATGAAAAGCAGATCTTCACTGGTGGCCCTAAAGTGAACATTCACAGATATACATCAGAAGAGGATTCATAGCCATGTTTTGCAAGATAGCAGAAACGATAACAACTTTGAAATTAGATGGAAAATTGGACTTAAAAATGCTTCTCAGTTACGTAATCTTGGACACAACATTTGCTAGCTGAGAGCCTCTTCAGCTTACAGGATTGCTGTGAAGCAAACCCCCAGCACAGGCTGACAGCCAGTGTGTGCTCCATAAATGTCATATAATAATAGCTACCTCGATCTGCTAGCTTTGGGGTAAATTTTACATATATCATTTACTCAACAAAACAAGCTTGTAAGTATAATTGTTCACATTTTATAGGTGAAAGACTGAGGGTAAGAGAAATCACATAGCTATTAAGTGGTTTAGCTGAAATTCACCCCATTTTTATCCTTTTCCAAAGTTAATGCTCTTAAGCGTTACACGAATGATTATATTTTAAGTTAATTTTATTCTCCCATAGGTTGGTTAAGAATATGATAATATAAAGTAAAAATATGTGTACATGAACCTATATTTATCAGTAAGTACCGGGGTATAAAATTGTCTTTCCCTCACTAAGTAAGCCCTAATGTTCACTGACGTAACAATGCGTTATGATTTTATTTCTTGACAGTAGATGGCGCTGCAGATTGTCAAGAGAGACAAAGATTCTCGCACACTCTCCTCACCTTTCCTTAGCGATTGAAAAACAAAACAAAGAGCCGGTGAAAAGAAAGAATTTTCATTGTAATGAAGGGTGGAAATTAAAAGTTTGGAACTGTAATGCAATTAAGCAGAACATGTGTATGATCCACACACATTTAATTTGAAACTCTAGGGGAAATCTCCTGAGCTATTTGCAAAATTTCATTCTCAGGTTTAAAACAAAATGTAGTAAAATGTAATTATCCAGACAAACGATAGATTTATAGTTCTCTATTAGACAGATTTTATTTCTGTACCTTAATTTTAGCAAGAGATGAATATTAAGACAACCATGAATTTAGCTGACAAAAACTCATGTATATCTGACTTCCAGAGTCCTGAAGGTGGTATAGAGGAATATGGTGGTTAAGATAAAAACAAAACAAAAAATTATTCTATGACCTTTGAGTACACCACTAAATGTCTCAGGAGAGAAGTTTTCTCATTTATAAAACAGAAATATTTCTTGCCTAATTCACATGACAGTGGCAAGGATCAAATACAGCAATGCAGTACAAACACCTTGAGAATTGTCATGTTCTTCCCAAATATGCGTTTTTTCATCTTTACCATACGATCAACCCAACCTCCTATAGGTAAAATCATAACACAAGGAAAACTGGAATTCAGAATAAAATACTTGAGCATTAAATTTCCTCATTGGTCCAAAAGTACTTTAATGAATTAGATTCATGCAAGAAAAGGGACGAATGTATTTTCAACCGTAAAAGGAGTGCTTAGCTTGATAATCAGCTACCCAGAAAATGAAACAAAAGAACACTTGAATTCAAAGCACTGAAGTGAATTGAAGTGGCCTCCACTTCCTTCTCCTGTCTGCACTGCCTCTAGTCTGTAGGGTATACCTGTGTGTGTGTGACGGGGGTTGTGGGCGCACATGTCTAGGGTACAGAGGCTATGCAGACTTAAGTCAGTAGAGTGAAGCTGCAGAGATGGTCATAACCCTGAGGAAGCCTAGCTGGGAGCTTTCCTTTGGCTTTCGCAAGAGGCATAGATATTTAATCTGCTCTTCTTTTAATAAAAGACTCCCAAATATTTGCTGATGATGTAGAGTATTGCCATTTCTGCTTCAAAAACTCCTGTTGCTGCTGTCCCAAGAGCGGAACACGCCCTCCATACCAGCAGCCCCGGGGCCAGATGCAGCTTCTCAGTGACCCACTTCCATGCCCCACCATGTGCTCTGGGCTTTGGGGACCTAAAACATCGCAGCCATGGCATAACAGAGATGGGTCAGCTTCTATCAAAGCATAGTGGGCAGATTCCAGAACCCTGACCCTCTCTCCTGCTGTTACAGATTCTACTGGCCTCTGGAGATTCAGAGAAGTCCTTCCTCAGGAAGGAATCTTTGCCAGGCCTTCAGTAGGGTCCCGTCATGTGCCCCAGAGGATATTCACTTAGAGCCTTATCACATTTGTGACTGTAGAGGTGTTTGTGTGATTTGTTTAATTTATCCCACTAGACTTCAAGTTCAGAGGGCAGGGAGGATAAGTCTGTTTTTTTCTAATACTGTGTCCGCATGCTGGGCACAGAAAGCACAGCGTAGGTGCTCGGCAAAGAGCTTTTGAATGAATAGATGATTGGCTGTAGTCTTCCTTGGAAAGGGCTAGCAGGCATGAAAGTGTTAAACCAACTCACCACTAAGCACCCAGGCTGGCCAGCCTTCTCCCCACCTCTCAGGACTTTTGAAGGGACCCTGGGGAGGACAGGCTGGCAGAGGAGGGAGGAAGGTTTCTGGCTGAGAGAAACTGGGGCTGTGGGCCTGCAGCCCACCCCTCTTCAAGCTCTCCAGAGCCGTTCCTATGAAACCAGCCCCCACCAGTGAGTGTCTGCGGCCCCTCCCTCCTCTTTCCCTTATTGCTCCCTGTGGGGATGGGGCTGGCACAGAGCTTGATCCTAAGTAAAAGTCTGTTCTAACAGGAAGCAAATAATGTTCCTCCCCTGATGGAGGTGTTTCCTTCTCAAAGAAGTTACAAAGGGCTCTTTTCAGAGAGACAGGGGCCGGGAATAGTGTGTGGACTCACTGCTGTCTGCCTTGGGTGGAGTGAGCACATTCTGGAATCCAGGGGCTTCCTCTTCTAAAGAGGCACAGGCCGTGCACTGAATGGGGCGGCCCAGCCTCCGGGGAGCCTCAGTCCCTTTGCTTGATACAAGGATCCTCTGGAAGCCCCCAGGGTCATTGTCAAGGCCTCTGTTTTATTGTCTGGCTTCTGGGATGCAGCAGTTGGTGATCTTCCTCCTGCCCTGCAGTCTGCCAGCTGGATTCTCTTCCTTGCTGTGATCTCCTCATCCCTGGTTCTCCAGCGTTCCTTCCTGACCCCCGTTCTGTGACCACACTATCGCCTGAGTGAGCATATTGAGTTTCGTGGCTGTACATTTCCTCCCTGTGCTGAGGGATCCCACCTGCTTAGTTCCAGCACCTGCCTCACTGGATCTAAAGCCACACTCTTGATCCTGACTTCTCCACCCACCAGCTTGCCTTTCTCCTCATCTTCCCTGTCTCAGAAAGTGGCTCAGTCCCGAACTGTCGCTTTGCTTCATATCCCACATCGAATCCACAGCCAGGCTTCTCAGCTCCGCCTTCAGAATCTACCCCTCACTTTGCTTCTTCTTACCACCGCCACCTCAAACGCCCTCGGCCCACAGCCATAGTACCTGGCTCCTGGACCTCTGTAAAAGTCTCAGATTTTTCTGCTTCCACTCCTGTCCTGCTACAGACGCTTATCCTGACAGCAGCCAGGGTGATCTTTTCAACTACCAGACTAGGTCACCTCGCTCAAAACCAGCCGGGGATTCCCTCCCACGCAGCGTGACACTCAAACTCCACATGACGGTCTGACCAGCCTCACTGGCTGTGGCCCCGGCTTGTCCTTCTGACTTGGCTTCTGTCTCTGCTGGGCCCACACTCGCCTTGGCATTCCCTCCGTCCCCCAGCTTGTCTGTCCAGCCTTTGCCCTGTATCCTCTCTCTGGAGTTCTTTTCCTTAGGTCTTCAGGTGGCCTTGCTCTCGGGCTTTCTGGAGGAACTTAAAAGCCATATACACTGAGAGGCTGAGTTTGGCCACCTACTTAAGGTAGCCTCTCGTCACTCTCCGTCCCTTCCTCTGCCTTTGCTTTTGATCCAGCACTGGTTACGACCTGTGTTCAGTGCTTAGATGAGAGCACATGAAACCCTGGCTGGTTTGAGTAGAAGAAGGATTTATTTGTAGACTTTGACAGCTCCAGGAATGTTTGGGAAGGCTTATTGGTTTATAGCCAAGAACAGTGCATGCATTGTACCAATCTGGGGGATCGCTGCTGCCCCAGCTGCCACGGGTTATGTCACCAACGCTACTGTCCCAGATACTAACACTGCTGCAACCCGCTGTCACCAGCACCTGTGGAATTCCCATCTTTCTGCATCTGCTGCCATCACCTGCGAGAGCTTTCTGCAGTCTCTCTGTCCTTGAATCACTGGCTCCTAACTCAAACTGTGGGCCAGTGTGTCTGGCTGGTGGAGCCTTGGCCACACGCCTTGGCTCCTTCTACAAGGGAGGCTGAGAAAACCACTATGAGGCATTTTTGATTTCTATGTAATGGACCATGGGCTCTGCTTACCTACAAGATTCCATGAGGTAGAGAATCTCCAGACAGAGGGTGAAGGTTCAGATTCTGGGCAACCAAAAGACAGTGATAAGCATGCACTTTACGAGCTGGCTTTCTAGTATACGTTTATGTGTTTACGTATGTACTGCCTAGCTACTCCATTAGAATGGAAGTGACATGAGGCCAGGCACTTTGTCTTTTCCCCTCTGTATTCTGAGTCCAGAACAGGGGCTGCACAGAAGTGACCCTTGATAACTACTGAATGGATATCACATACAGTATTGAAGGCATTGGCAATCGAAAACATTAAACAGTCTAATTGTTGCTACCATTCCTTCTTTAGGTGGCTGATGCTTCTGTCCCTCTTCTGGTCTGACTGCTCCCTCTTCTGACCCTTAAGGTAAAAGCTAGCCAGTTTGGCAGATGCAGCTTGCCAGTAAAAAAAGACAGGTAGACCAGGGCCAGGTGCTCCATGCCAGGAAAGGAAGCCAGTAGTGACAAAGGAGAATCCCAAGGGACTTCAGGAAGGGATGACATGGCTACTGAAGGGCACAGGGCCAGAGCATGTGCAAATTATATTGTGGAGACAGTGAGAATGCCCTACCTTGCCAGCCACTGCTTTGAGGAGAAGAGAGTAGGGTCGCAGGAATGAAAGCTCCTTTTAACCATCATCCTGTGCCTTCAGATGTGGAGTCTGATGGAGGTGTTGGGGTTGGGGGAAGGACAGGGAGGAGGAAATATAGTGGCTGGAGAGCTGGGGTCAGTAAACAGAGGAATGGTGGAAAAAGTTCCCATTCTATCTCCTTAAGTTTCAGAAACCTCTTGTATTCCAAGGCCAGTGACTGCCTCTGACATTGTAGCCTCCAGGAGTGGACGGTTTCTGAGTGTGTGTGTGTGTGTGTGTGTAGGGTGGTAAGGGAGAGCAAGTGAAAGGAATGAAAGCATGCCAGGCCAGGGAGGGAGGAGGAGATGACACTCTCGCACTGCCAGGGGGTCACAGTGCTGTCCTATTACTGCTTCAGGCTCTACTTCAACTGCTCAGTAGCTTTGTCCTCTCTCTTCTAACATTCAACCTTTAAACATTTTGAACATGCATGTAATTGGGGATGGGAATGGCCATCTTGGCTGTCTTGCTGCAGGTCTGGGTGCATTATATGTAGCAGGTACATTGAAAGAGCTCAGGACACTTGCCCAGCCATCAGGGGTCGGGTCCATAGCGTTAATGCTGTGATGGGATCTAGGCCACCTGATCAACTGGTTCCTTTATCCATTCTCCACCCCTTGCCCAGCCTTCCCCTTCCCCCACTAGAGCATAAGCACCCTTCCCCCACTAGAGCATAAACATCTGGTGTAGTTCCCACCACCCTCTTTCACCGCAGCCAGTCCTTGGCCACCTGGATTCCTGAGTCCAGTGGGTCCCAGCAGGACTGGGGATCAGGGACAGCTGGGATGACCTCTATGGAGTCTTTAAGAAAAAGGGCATAGGCAAGCGGAACTCTAGCCATGGGGCTTGGGGAGAATCAGATGCAAAAATGTTCTCTTTAAAAAGAAAGAGAAAAATTGAGAGTGAAAAGCAGTGTCTGGGCAGGACAGTCTGCAGGGGAGGGATGGGTGAAGGAAGGAAAAAAGGAGTGGGAAGTGAGGAAAGAAAAGCAAAGAAGAGGACACATCGAAGGGAGCCTCAGACTGAACACAATGTTGGGGAAACGCTGAGCATTCTATTTATACATTCTAGAGAACTTCTAAGAAGAGGCCCTGTGAGTTGGCTCAGCTGTGTTAAAAGATGACTAATTATAGTCATTTATGGAAACTGCTGCTTAGCATTTCTAGCTAATCATCACGCAGGCTGGATTACTCATATTGTGAGTATCTGTCAGAGCATCTTTTGTTGAGAATTTTATTTGATTGCAACACCTGGTCATGAAGATCCGCCTTATTCTCATGCAGCAGAGTTACCTACTCAGGACTTTAACAAAACAATCCGGAAGGAATGCTTTCTAAGAATAAAGAAAAACAAAGCAAACACCTGTAAGTATACCACATGATTTTCAAAAATTTGCTGTGAAGATTGGTAAAAGAAGGTTAACAAAACACTAAGAATATTTTTTAAATTGTTGAAGCTTCCCATACCCCCACACCCTATCCTCACCACCATCACACACACACACACACGCACGTGTGTGCACACACCCACCCACACACTGCTCTTTGAACATGAGATCCATGGCAGTTTCAGAAACTGTATTGCCTAATCTGCAAACCTATCCATTATAGTGCTTCGCAGACGAACAGAAATTGCTTTTCCCCTTTTACAAAAAAAGGATACAAAGGCCAAAGTGTCTGTTACTAATGATGCCTGGGTCACTCAGGAAATCTGTATCGTATCAAGCAACGTGGAGTTTGGATTAAAACACGAGAAGATTAGGTTAAATCCAGGCAAAAACATCTTGACTTTTAGCTTAAAAATGTGTGTTGTTCTGTGCATTAGATTCACGGTGTTGAAAAACCTTCCCAAATGCATTCTGTGGGTATGTGCAAATGCATAATCTTTGTAGCAGTTTGGAAAGAAGCAGATCAACATGGCCCCATGCGTAGCCCCAGCGCCTGCCACCACCATATCCATGTGAAGGTGATAAACTGGGCCAGTGGACCAGGCCTTCTCTGCCAATGGTTGGAATGCAGACAGAGAGTTGCAAACAGGAAAGGAAAGCAGATTTGAATCATTTAGTTCCTGTATAAATTCATCCACTTCTCTCCAGTAACATTTGGCTTCATCACTGGGGGATGGATCAGTCTTTACAGGCCCAATCAGATGAAGACATTACAGAACACAAAAGGTATGTCAAGTCCTCCAACACAGCAGCAGGCCCGAGAGAAAAGCCAGACTCTGGAGTCAGAGTGGGAACAAACTACCCTGTTTAAAAATGTGACTTACTGTTTCAAAACAACAGACAAGAATCAGGAATCAGAAAATAAAAGGCAAGATTTTAAAAAATGCATCAAGCATTTTCTCCTTAAAAATGTTACTTTTGGGCCAGGCACGGTGGCTCACACCTGTAATCCCAGCACTTTGGGAGGCTGAGGTGGGTGGCTCATGCTGAGGTTAGGAGTTCGAGACCAACCTGGCCAACATGGTGAAACCCTGTCTCTACTAAAAATACAAAAAATTAGCCAGGCGTGGTGACAAGCGCCTGTAATTCCAGCTACTTGGGAGGCAGGAGAATTGCTTGAACCCAGGAGTCGTTGGTTGTAGTGAGCCAATATTACGCCACTGCACTCTAGCCTGGCTGACAGAGTGAGACTCCATCTCAAAAAAAAAAAGTTACTTTCATGTGAAGTTGTGATTTGGCCCTTAGTACCTTCTCCACCCATAACCTGGTTACTGGATAAGAACAGAATAGTAATCTTAGAAGCCATCTATTGCAATCTCTTCTGCTATTTGACTCCCCTCTTTGTGCCTCAACATGTTATCATCCTGCTTCTGCCTCAAGACTTTAAACGGCAGCAAGCTTCTTGCCTGCTGGAGCAACACATCTGTCTGTAGATCACGCAATTGAG
Source organism: Cheracebus regulus (assembly GCA_963574635.1). NCBI lineage: Eukaryota > Metazoa > Chordata > Mammalia > Primates > Pitheciidae > Cheracebus > Cheracebus regulus. The sequence goes on from CAUYQU010028357.1 coordinate 15,702, forward strand.
AAATGAAACACCCTGTTACCATGTCACCCTCTACAGAGTGCAAGTGCTGAACGCCGGAGACACACAAGACAGGTCCAAGTTCTCTTCCATGTGCAAGCTCTCGCTCATTAGAAAACCTCAATCATGTGTCTTTTAAAACTGTCCTTATGTCCTCCAGTCTGTGAATACCCTTGACTCATGATGTCAGGCTCCTGCATCACTCCTGCTGCCAGCTCCGTCCTGGTTCCGGTTTGCTTACACTCCTCTTAAGCATGGAACTGGCGACAGAACTCTTGGTATGATCTGAGGTTTGGCTAGGTTTTGCAGCTGTCCGTCATGTTTTTGACCACCTATTAACTTTTGCTTTCGTTTGTTTGTTGAGATGGAATCTCACTCTGTCACCCAGGCTGGAGAACAGTGTCAAGATCACAGCTTACTGCAATTGCGACCTCCCAGGCACAAGTGATCCTCTTGCCTCAGCCTCATGAGTAAGCGGAAACTACAGGTGTGCCACCATGCCCGGCTAATTTTTAAAAAATTTTTAGAGATGTGGTCTCACTCTGTTGCCCAGGCTGATCTCAAACTCCTGGGCTCAAGTAACCCACCTTCCTCAGCCTCTCAAAATGGAGTTACAGGCACAGGCTGCTGTGCCTGGCTCCTATCAACTTTTAAACGCCCCCCATTATGAGCCTGTTTGCTCCTAAGGAAGAATTCAAAGCTTGTTCTCCAGGCCTTTCTTGCAGTTGAGCTTTGGGCATACGATCCAGACACCCTGATTACACACAGCGGTTTAAGAACCTGATTTGGAAGCTATGGACGTGAAGAAGCAAGCCTCGGCCGTAGCCATTCTGCTGAGGGTGGGTGCAGCAGTGATAGCCAGCATTTCAGAGACAAAGAGGGGTGAGATCCTTCAAGGAGGTCCCTGAGACCATAGTTTGAGAGATAAGTTACAGTGCCGTGTGGAAGAATAATGACCTCCCAAAGATGTCCACATCCCAGTCCTTGGAACCTGAATATGAACACATTAACTCACATGGCAGAGGGGACTTTGCAGATGAAATGAAGCTAAGGATCTTGAGATGGGGGGATGGTCCTGGATTATCTGGGTGAGCTTGATGTAATCACAAGGGTCCTTATAAGGGAAGAGGTAGGAGGTTCAGGATCAGAGAAGATGATGTGACGATGGAAGCAGAGAGAGAAAGAGACATGACGATGAAAACAGAAGTAAGAGGAAAGATTTGAAGCCACATTGCTGGCTGTGAAGACAGAGGAGGAGGCCGTGAGCCAAGGATGCAGGTGGCCTCTAGAAGACGGAAAAGGCAAGGAAAATCATGCTCCTCTAGAACCTCTAAAAAGGAAAGCAGCCTTGTCACACCTTGATTTTAGCCCAGCGAGGCCCATTTTGAACTTCTGACCTCCAGAACTGTAAGAGAATATATGGTATTGTTTTAATCCCCTAAGCATGTGTTCATTTGTTATAACTGCAGCAGGAAATGCATATCTGGGCACCAGCTCCAAAGCCCAGTGACGGCAGCAGCAGGGTCTCCACTGAGAGCAGTTCCATGCAATTCCCACCCTTCTTTTAACCCTAATACTTCCAAAACTGATTCTCTGGCTCTCCCAAAGACTCTATAAAATTCCCTCATATCACTTAGCAAATTTATTTTCTTCAAAAACTGTCTTGAATATGTAGGTTTTTGTGGCATGTAACAAAGAGCTCAGGTAATTCCTTCCCCAGGCTCCTCTCCCCTTTCCATTTTATTTCTGAATTGTCTCTTAAATCCATCGTTGCTGCTCTATCACCCCTGCCTTGTTTCAGGTCCTTACTGTTTCTTATCTGGACTGTTTTCATGCTCTCTTCATTATTTTTCCTGTCTCTGGTCTCTTCTTGTTCCAGCCCTTCCTTCACATTCCTGCCATATCATTATGTTTTCACAACTTAGCCAGAGTACTTCATTGCCTTGTTGGGTGATGGTGTCCCATTGCCAACAGGATAAAGACTAAAGTCTCTACATAGCGTGGAAGAGCCCTAACCACCTTCCATGAACCTGCTTAGACAATCACCAAGAACAGAGTCTTTGATGCTAGTGACACCTGATGAGCTCCAGGGCCATGGGTAAATCCCTGAATCGCAGGGAGCATCATCTGTAAAGCAGTAACAATGATATTTTTTTAATTTGTAAAGTGATGATTTTTAAAAATCCTACCTCATGGTCTCATGAAAATGAAACAAGATAATGAATGAAAAACACACTGGTCTGTTCAGTGCTTGGTATATAGTAGGTATTTAATTATATGTGCATGAGTGTGCATGTGTATTTCATGAATTACCACTCCCCACCTTGCACCACCAAATATGTCTCATATCATCCCTGCATTTTTGTGCCAATATTTCTTTAATCTCAAAGCCCTTTCCTACTTCTCTTTGGCTTGGCAAACTCTTATAAGTTTGAGCTCAAATATCATCTTTTCGTGGAGCCTTCTCTGACATCCTCAAACAAGGGGGTCAGTGCTTCCTCTAGGTACCTCTCTGGTGGCAATTATCTGACTCTATTGCAATGACTTGCTTACAAAGTCACCCCCTTCATTTAGGGTCTTTTTTATTTTGAAATCTGCAAGGTCTGACATGGTGCTTAGAAGCCAGGAGAACCTTAAAAAATGTCAGATGAACAAATGAATGAGGTAACGGGGAAAAGGGAAGGGTGGAACTCCCACGCCCTTTTTCTGGTGACTGAGGCTTAGTTGAAAGTACCACAGTTCAAACCTGAAACTTCACATGATTGGAGATCAAATTTATGTAAGTGTTCTAAGCAGGCTTTAAAGAAAATTACTTTAAGAAAGTTGAAGATTACATGGTGGGCAAATAAGAGTAATTATTTTACAAAGGATTTCTAGACGCAAAAAGATGGCTTTCCAAAAATATTTTCTTTAAAGAGGAAGTTGACCAGTTGCTATAGGCCGTTATTCATTTAATAAAGAGTTTCAGTTCTATCTAAAGTTAAGGCAAAGCACTTGATTCAGAATGAGTGCTACTGGGGAAAGAAGCACTGAGTCTACGCAGCTATTTACCTTTTAGTACACAGTGAAACACACCTGAGTGATATTTGTTTTTCTTTTCACAAAGGTCAACAAAAAGTTTCAAATCATCTAATGTATCTAAATTTTTAATAACAAATCACAAGTTTGTAACTAAGATCTCCAAAACAAGGTTATTCCATGAATTACTTGGACTTTCAAAGCAAATATACAAAAGTAAAGAAACCTTCCTATGTCTCCTTCAGGACCTTATGAACTTGGTTATACAAGTGTCATTCACAACTCATTTGACCTCTCATGTCTACCTCCCCAGAAACATTTTTCATAGGTGGAAATTGCAACTGGAGCCAGTGGTCAGCGCTCCCGCTCATGCCACCAATATCAGCAGCAGAGCCACAATTCAGAAGTCCAGAGGCAATGTGAAACTTGGCTGGGGTCACTAAGGCCATGGAACCTCGTTAGGAACAAAAAACAAAAGGTTATGACCTCAGTTGCATCTAAAGTAAAGACATTCCTGCTTTAGATTATAAACTGGTTTGGATGGAAACCAGCTGATGTGTGGACACTCTGATGGTTTCAATAGGCTTTTCAACCCTTGTAATTATCTCTGCTAAAGTAAATGTTAGCTTAACCATTGACATTTGATAAGTCACTCTGTGCTACCCAAGGCAGAAGATGGATAAACTTTAATCATTGTTTGGGTAGTCCATAGGCATTTCTTATCATAGAACACTATCCTATTTTGTTGACCTTATGTATAGAATATATTCACATACATGTGCACGTCTTGACATAATTGCACATATATGCAAGTTTTTTCTGCTTTTCGGTAAGTGCATGGTTTTAAAACATGACAGCCCTCGAGAGCAAATGGTGACTTTCCTTTGCAAGTTTGAAGATAGGGCAGTGGACAAGGAGAGGCAGAAATGACTACCTACTGAGAAAACACAGCAAATTAAAGATGAAGTGGTTCCGCAGGGACCACGGGCCTCTGGGGAGTGTTTTTGCTCAGACTGATTACATGTTGTCCTTTTCCTGCATCATGCACGGCACCCTTTCTCAGATTAGCGAGCATAATCTTTCTCAAAGGATAAGAAACACGCCGTTTTTCAATAAGGAGACAACCTGTCAAAATTATATGTAAATAAAACCATAACTCGAGGGCTCTAGTCATTTATAGCCATAATTTCTTCCCTCTTTTTTGAAATAGCTGCAAGGGAAGACGCAAGTGACAAGCAGTTCACACACAGAGACATGGCATACCAGGGACTCCTGCCAACTCGACAGCAACCAAAATAGTTTTTTGGCATCTGAGCAAGGAATGGGTTCCAGGCTTGAGACAACTGTGCACATCAGAGGAACAGGTTCCCTCCCCGCAGCTGGGGTCCCAGAGAATCCTGCAGTCCTCCCGAGCAGGCTGCTGTGCTTTGAGGGCAGCCAATGCTTGACAAAAGCCAGCCAGGAGTAGCTCAGCCCAAGCCCATATCCACACACTGCTATGAAAATGTCTTAAAGACTCCATGACATCTTATTTACTCTCCTTAGCAAGACAAAGTATCCGTGTCCTCCCCCCTACTTCCAAATTAGGCAATATTGACCTCCCTCTGGGGGTTCTTCAAAGACCCATTAATAAGAGCTCCTTCCCTGGACCTTACCAACTTGCAAGTGAGTTGATGGAGACTGGTGTATTTCACATTCAACAAATGTTTCCTGAACATTCGCTATGTTCAGGGCACTGTGCTATCGCTAAGGGAAAAGTTCACAGAGGAGTAATAATCATCATTAAAAAATAACAGCTCGGGGAAGAATAATAAAAGTAATAAGAATAATGGCCTTGCATGGTGGCTTATGCCTGTAATCCCAGCTTTTTGGGAGGCTGAGGCAGATGGATCATGAGTTCAGGAGGTCGAGATCATCCTGGCCAACATGATGAAACCCCATCTCTATGAAAATACAAAATATTAGCTGGGCATGGTGGCAGGTGCCTGTGGTCCCAGCTATTCAGGAGGCTGAGGCAGGGGAATTGCTTGGACAAGGGAGACGAGGGTTGCAGTGAGCTGAGATCGCACCACTGCACTGCAGCCTGCTAACAGAGCGAGACTCTGTCTAAAATAATAATAATAATAATAATAATAATGAGTTCAACGTACTGTGCTTCTTTCTATGTGTCAGGCCCCATGGTATGCACTTTATAGGGTTGTCTCACTTGATCCTCAAAAACAATACTGTAAGATGGGTATTGTCACTCCTATTTTACAGATAAGGAAGCAGGGACTCAGAAAAATTAAGGAACTTGGTGAAGCAGAGAATGTCAAAGGAATTGATTTAGTAGTGAATGGGAGTCCCTGAAGATTGTTGAGCAGTGAAGAGACCTGATCAAACACTAAAAAAGTACATGCAATGGCAAGAAGATCAACTAAGAAGTAGGAAAATTAGCTAGGAGATCAGGTGACATTCCATGAAAAATGTGATGAAGGTTGACATGCAAATCTAAACAATACACATATCTGCATATCTGTTATAAGAACACAAACAATTATAATAAAAACTATAAAGAAAAGCAAGATAATTGTAAATGCAAAAATTCAGACCAGTAGTGAGTTCTGGAATGGTGGACAGGTCCAGATGATGGAATCTCAGGGGGCTTCTATGGTATTTAAATGCTCTATTCCTGAGCTGCATTGAGAAAATATATAAATATATAAAATGATAACATAAAATTTAATAAATGTATTATACATTATATAAAATATATTATATTTTAATAAAATAAATGTTATACAATATATGGAAAGTATATTACATTTGAATATAATAAGGGCTTGTTCAATGGTGAGGCCGGTGGAGACAGGGGGGGGTCTGTCTTCTTGGATTTCCTTGGCTTGGAGACTGACTGGAGGCGGGGATGGAGGAGTCAAAGTCCTCATAAAATGTTGAGGCAGAACACAAGAAAAAGTGTGAGGTCAGTGGTAAGATCTAGTTGAGGGACTATGGGAAGGAATAAGTGTCGTTTGGGATATAGAGGTTTGTGGCAGCAGAAGGCCTCGGATTTCCAGCTGATTGAATATTTGAAACCACTTGTTGTCTCCAAGGCTTGGAACAAGGGACAGATCCAGAGAGATGGGGCAGGAGGGGAGAGACAACGGAAAGCCCAAGCTCAGGGAGCGCTTGGTGAGGGCTGAGGGCAGAGACTAGGGAGAACCCTGTGTGTTTGCACAGGAGAAGAGAGAGGAACCAGGAAGAAGCCATGGAAGAGCTGTTGGAGAGAATGATGGGCAGAGAGCAACTGAGGGCGACCTCACGAAATCGAGGGAGACATTTCCGGAAAGAGGATGGGGTGGGGGAGATTGCTAATGGAGTCCAGTGCTGGGACCATCACAGATAAGAAAGGTGGATCAAAGCCACTGGCATGGACAATCCTGAAGCCACAAAAGACAGATGGTGGGTTACTCTTGCTTTTTGAATACATTTGAAGGCAAAGAAAAGGGGTCAAAGAGGTCAAAGGACTCTTTCTTGTTGCCTTGTGAGCAATGGAGCACCTGTGCTCACATGTAGGTAGAGAGAATGAAGCCAAGGGAGAGGGAAGCTTTAAAACAATAAAACAGAAGGGACGATGACTGGAGCAAAATTACAGAGGGGGCCCAGGACAAGGCAGATGCATGTGTCATCCTCAGTGACAGGAGGGAAAAATGAATGTCTGAAGTCAAAAGGAGAGACATTGAGAAAGGTCATGTCTATGGCTCGGTGTCTCAAGAGCGTGAGAGGACAACCTGAGCGAATGAGGCTTGGTTGGGGACTTGAGGAGAATGGGGGGACTTGGGGGCCCAATTTGAGAGATGCCTGAAAATTCACGAATCTTGTCCAAAGGATTGTCCAGCAGTTGCGAAGGTCACATGCAGGCTTGACAGCTTGTGTCGGTGGCTTCAGTGAGCACAGCCCTGCGACTGTTCTCCTCAGTGCCTGGCAGCTCAAGAGGGAGGGTACAGACGGTCGGGGCAGCAAGGACAGGGCTGATGCAGTGGAGGTCAAGGTCAGGAGGGAATGGCAGAGACATTTGACGGTCATCTGGAAGGGCCTGGGGCCCGCCAGGGTGAGGAGGAGGGAGGTGTGGGCATGGAGGCAGCTGTGTAGGAGAAGGATATGCTGCTCTCCTGCCAGTGCCCCCATATTCATTCCTGTTCTTTTCAGGGTCCCTTGCCTTCCAGCCTTCAGGCAGTGTATACCAGTGGGGGCCCTGGGAGAGCACTGGGAGTGCAGAGAAGGAGAATCATGGTCATTTCTCAGCTTCTTCCCCCTTCTTGTGGCATCGCTGGCAGCAGCTATGTTTTCTCCTTGGCTGTGGATCCTGCAGGGAAACCCTTTCCTCTGTGGTCCCAGCTCCCATGCAGCAGCCGCTGACCCATGGCTCTGATGACCAGACTCTGGTGGCATCACATCCTCCCCATGTTCCTCCAGTCTCAGCAGTGGCCCTAAGTAGTAAGATGCTACTCTTTCTATAAACTGTGAAGTGATTCCCTGGTTGAAATGTCTAGAGTGGTTTCTGTCTTCCTCAGAGGACTTTAATTGATATACTGGAATAGAATTAAAAACAGATATCTTTCTCTTGATCTGCTTCCATATCCTTTTTATATCTTTGCCTCCAAATAAGTGGGGAACAATATATAGTTTAAAAGTTATCCAAAGCAGCAAAATAAAAGAATGGGCAAGTGTGGATACAAATGTCTTCTGAATGGAGAAAAGATAGGGCATGATGGCCTTGGGTTAACTGGAAGAGCCAGCACAAGCTTCTTTGCTACTTTCCAGAGATGAAAGTGATGTGAATACAGAACCATGTTTGAGTATGCCATCATCTACATGGCCCTCTGGCCTCTAAGTAGCTCCTCTACCATAGGTCTTGGTACCTGAAATTCCTCTAATCCTGTTATATATATTTCTATTTGTATCAAGTTACTTTTCAGCTCCAGGAAGTTTCTATTGACATAGAATAAGGAATATAAGAAAACCTCTCTATTAGATCAGGATGGCCTGGCTCTCCAGTTGGAGAGGCTTTAGGGGATAGAAACATAATAGAGCTTTGGTTTGAATAGACAGAAATGGGGGGAGGCTTTCTAGGGACAAGCCAGGTGGAGACTGGCCATAGGGACCAATGGACAGAGAGGGCAGATTTGTTGGGAATAGACAGTGGGCACCTCCACCTGGCTGGCACTTTAAGCAATGGAGGGAGAGGAGGTTGGAACGGTGGGCTGGAACCATAAGAACTAGACTGCCAAACTGAGGATCTGGACTTCACCCAGAAGGCAGTGGGAAGCAGAGCTCTGCACAGAGCTAGAGCATGTCAGAAGTGACATGTTAGGACAAAGAAAGTCCTGAGTCCAGTGGCATAATGGAGAATGGGTCGAAGGCAAAGGGAAACCGGAGACAGGAAGACTGATGAGGAGGTCATTGCAATAATCCAGGCACGATGTGATGAGGACCTGGACTAGAATAGTGGCAGGAGATGAGGGAAATAAAGGATGTGAGGGACTATTCCACAGGATGAGGCTGGTTGGATAGGAGAGTTCTAGCAGATGGATGAGATTCAAGCAAGGTTGATTTGTTGGAAGTGCTTCCAAAATATGCACTTTATTACTTATTCTGAGATATTTATGACTTCTCCAATGTCATTACCTAACTCACTTACAATCTGGAAACTCACATCCACTTTATCCATCACATGGGAGTCACTCCTGTTCTGTGTCTTCACAAATATATTAGCTTGACCCTTTAAAAAAGTCTTTTATAACATAACATGTAATTGATTTTTTTAAACCAAGGCTTACAGAATCCCAGAACCCCCACATCCAGGCTTGATCAAGAATGATTAGAAAAGTTTGGAAGTGGTAACTAAGCATTAACTTAGTTTGCCCGAATGGGGAACAGACTGTATCTCTCCTATGGCAAACTCAGGCCGTGTGACAGCTCAAAGCCCAGCTGCCTTATCCAGAAATCACTCCAGTGCAGTCCCAAGTTGCCCCATTATGGAGGAGGGTCATGTCCATGAGAAAATAAGACATCCTGTCACCAGAGAAATGGTTTATTTTGAGTTTAATTTGGCAGTAGAGTCCTTTCTAGAATTTTCCTTTGAGGTTTAATAGATAATTCAAAGCATTTAGATTCTAAGTTTGAGTTAAATAGATCATACTGTGTGTATAAATATAAGGATATATTGGGAAACAGACAATATAAATGATAATGGAAGAGAACCTCAGCTTGATCCAATCCAAGCAAGAAACAGAAATTCTATTGCCTTTGATAAAAGATTTTCTTCTATGAACTATATAAGATGAGAATGCTATGGTCACATGGTCGCTGTTACTTGTGCCCAGAGCATAAGTTCCATGCTAGTGACTGTGACTGTCCTCAAAAGCAAAATTTCTACCTTAACACTGTAAAGTGGTTGAAGATCTATGAGCAGCAGTTAATATTCAGCCCAGTGAGTTTTCTGTAAGCCACTGCACTTATTCCCCACAGTTGATGCCTGGCCCCAACTCTGTAAAATCACCTGAAAGGCCCTCTTAATTCACTGACCTAGTTCTCAACAGCCTGCCTCAACCATAATTTTCCCCTCTCCCTGTACTGCTTCTGAGTGTTCAGGTCATCAACTTCTGTCCTTCCTCTCGCAGAACTCAATGTACAATGTTCCCTTCCAGCTTAGACTCTTGGGCCAATGGTTGACATTTGGATGTTCTACTCTTGCTATGCTTTCTACTTTCATGAGAATTTTGATTTATTCTATGTTAAAATTAACTAAGTTAATTTTAACCATTCCCTACCCTTGATTTAAGTGTATACTTCTGGCAAGGTCCTGGTTTGTGGGCAGTTTGTTCATTTAACAAATGTTTAGTGAGCTCCTGCTAGTTTCAAGCACAGTGCTAAATGCTGAGATACCAAAGTAAAAATTGTCTTCCCTCCAGGAGCTCTTAGGCTGGAAGGGGCAGAAAATTATTACATACAAGCACACATGACTCATAAGAATTTTTGCTGATTTGGATAGAAATTTTCTGCTCTTGGAATCTGGTATCTAATCACCAAATAAAACACTTTAAAGAATGCCAATCAGAAGGAATAGTCAAGACTAAAATCAGTTGTTGTGTTTGAGGATTAGGGATGATTTATATTCTAATTTAAAATTTCCTTTAATGATAAAATAATATTTAAGCAATCAACACAATTATAAATTTTGGATAATGTCACTATGACTCATAAACTCACTACATGCCTGCCACACCTAGGAGAGATGTCTTACCAATGAGGTTAGTACAAGGGGCTGCCTCAGAATCCCACACAGGAGATGTGGACAATGTCTACCACCCCTCTGTGCACACTGACCTGTATGACCTCAGCTGAAAGAGCCCCCAGAAAGGGCTCAAAAATGAACAAATGATGAGTTTTAAAGGTTTTCTCTTCCACTGTCCTCAACCTTCTCACATCTCTCCTTTGCTCACTCTCAGTCTTTACACAATTGCTCCTTGTGATATGGACAGAAGACAAGGAAATATTGGGGAAAAGAGGGCAGTTCCCCAGCAAAGGCCCCACTCTCAAGCCTAAATGAGACCAGGCATTCCTGTTTTCACATCCAGAAGTTGCCTTTCGGCTCAACACGCCCCTCTATACTGTACCCATATAAACCCTAAGCCCCTGACTCCACAAGGGGAAGAACAGAAGAGCAGCAGAATGGCACAGCAGAAAGAAAAGAACGAGTGTCTAAACACCAAGAGGAGTTTGACTGGGGGTGGTCAGAGAGCAGATCAGCTTCTGGATGGACAAACTCCAGGGGAAGATCATCTTCCCACTCCATCTCCTTTCTAGCTCCCCATTCAATCTGCCGAGAGCCATCTCTACCAGTCAAGTCCCACATTCCCCATCCTCAAGTCCAGGTGCAACCTCATTCTTCCTGGATGCTGGACAAGGACATGGGTATCAAGAGGGCACTAAGCTGTTTAACATTTAAGCCACCTGTGGACAGCAAGGCTAAAAGAGTGCACTGTAACACATGCCCACATGGGCTTTGGGAGTCGCAACTCCCACCCCTGGACACTGTGATGGGATTGGAGCCCAAGGGCACTCCCCTGGCTCCTGCACATGCCTGTCTGTATGCTTCCTCTCCCATAAGAGGTTTGAACATGCACAGTGGCCAAACATATGAGTCACACCCCTGTTGCAGGTCCTTTGAAGGTGTGGGGACAGTCAGGGAGCTCTCCTGTTTCACTTACCTACCTTGAGCCCAGCAGTGTATGGGCAGTTGCAAAGAAAATGAAGTCCTGAACTGCCCTGACATGAGATTTCAGGCACTGCCACTGCTGTGAGAGTAAGGGGGAAAGTGGAAAAAACTGGCAGAGGCTAAGACTATTGGAGGATGTCTATGTGGTATAAAGCCTATCTGTCAGTGTCACCGAGAAGCCCAGGAGATGGATGATCAAGAAACTTCATCATTTTTTAGAACAGTGCCACTCAGAGGAGGTGTCACAATCTGCCTGGGTCCCAGACCAGAGCAGTTATCAAATCCCAGGTCTGCTGGTTGCCAGCACCTCCCAGAGGACACCCACTCCAGGGAGGCTGCTTGAAGACATTAGCATCAGGCTAGAGCCCTGAATAGGCACAGCTTCAGTGAGCAGGGAGTAGACTGGGTCCAGAGCTTGATTCTTTGGTCAATTCAGGAGCCTTGGGAGGCTGATGGAGGGGTGAACTGAGGTGCCTGCTGTGTAACCAGGGATAGGGCTGTCTCTCAGGGAGTTCACAGCAGGACACTCTTTTGCTTACTGTGGAGGTTTGCTCTCTGGTGACTTCCAAATTAGGAATCCATGCTAGCCTGGAAACCCAGGAATGCAGGAGGAGAAAAAGGCATGTCCCAAAGAGGGGACTGAACTGCTCTTGGCCCACCGCCTGAAAGGAAAGGCCACAAGCTCTTTATCCACGCGGCACTCTGATCACCCCCTCCTCGATGGCACTGTTACTCCCTAAAACTCATTTGGTTGAACTTCTGACAATAGGTATATTTATCTTTAAAAGTATCAGGAAAGAACATTTGCAGCTTTATGATTTCTACCTCCATCCATAATCTGTGATAGAAGATGATGCTCTCTGGCTTGTTACCAATGCCAACAAACAAATCATAATGTGTTTGACTTTTGTTTGGTGCCAGGGACCCAGGCTCAGGGAATACTGGCCAATGATGATTATTTATGGTAGAATTTAAAATGGAACTTTGATTTATGAATGAATGATTTGCTATGTGGTCTTAAAATGTGCATCTACATATTTTTAGATGGAAGCTCAAAGACAAACAGGTGCTGATCTCTTGGTTTACCCTTTATGGTGATTAGTAGGCCAGGAGGGGCGAGGGGCAGACAGGCCAACACTCAGTGCGTCCTGAGGCCAGGTGGGAAAATAGGCAGCTTTGTGGATCACAGACCCTGGGGGGAAATCTCTCAGCACTCTCAGTTCATCCTTCCTGCCATCTCCCATTTCCCTTGGTATCCTGGGTAAGTGCCTTAGGTCCCAAAGGGGACAGAGTTACTGTTCTCTATACTCCTGGGTCCCTGAGAAATGCATAAGTGCACCCCATGAGGTAAGAAGAAGTACAACACTTCCAGGAAACCTCCCTTGTTCCCTGGCCCTACTCCTCGGGGTGACCCCGGCCGGGCTGTTTTCTAGCCTATATTTCCTTCCTTGACTGACCTGCTGCACACCCACCAGACTCAGACTTCCACCCAATGTAACAGCTGCTCAGACCAGATGCAAGACCACAGGCAGAGGCGAGGGGCAGAGCCCCAGAGCATTACCCCCACCACACACTAAAGGTTGGAGGAAATCTTCGAGGTTGGTCTGGGGCAATTGTCCAAATTGTCTTTTGGGGCTTTTTATTAATTTTTTTGTGTGTGCGTGTGTGTGTGTGTGTGTGTGTGTGTGTGTGTGTGTGTATGAGGTAGAGTCTCACTCTGTTGCCCAGGCTGGAATGCAACCTTCCGCCTTCCTGGTTCAGGGTTCAAATGATTCTCCTGCCTCAGCCTCCTGAGTAGCTGGGATTACAACTACTCAGGAGGTGGTGAGCCCCACCACACCCAGCTAATTTTTGTATTTTTAGTAGAGACAGGGTTTTGCCATGTTGGTCAGACTGGTCTCAAACTCCCAACCTCAGGAGACCTGCCCGCTTCAGCCTCCCAAAGTGCTGGGATTGCAGGCGTGAGCCACCATGCCCAGCCTGTTAGTTAATTAATTTTTAATTTCTTTTGTCTAACACATATTTGTTGAGCATTTTTTCAGTGCCAGCCCAAAGCTGAAATAACTGACTGTGCCTTGTGGTACTTGCTGTCTAGCTGGGAACAGAGCTGAGCAACAGGCCATTGCTCTACACTGTGGTGAGGGGACCTAGCAGGGGAGCTCCGGGCACTGTGAGAAGGGCGCCTTGCCTTTGCTTGGCTTGGGGGCTGGGGTGGAGGAGGGCTGACAGAGAAGAATAAGTAAAAGTCGGGCAGGCAGTCTGAGTTTGGGAGTGGGAGTGAGGAAAAGATGCTGGTGAGGGTGCTCCCAGTAGAGCGGACAAAGCTCAAAGTCACCGTGTCCAGATGGGAGGAAGCATGGCAGATTCTGAGAGCTGGCAGAGGCTGGATAAGCCTGGACCCCTGGGTGTGAGGTGGCAGGCATGGAGAGGTGCCTGAGAGAGAGCCAGGGGACTGATCGTGGGGACTTCAAAGCCATGTTGGAGGTTAGGGCTGAATGTCCCATGGCCAGACCATCACTCTCACTGCCAGGATCACGCTCAAATGTTCTCTGACCCCCTTCAAGCCTGGCCAGGGCTTGGGCTAGGACAGGAGGAAGGGAAGAGAAAGAACAGGACGTCATGACTGGGAGAAGCTGAGCAGCTTCCCCACGGGCTGTGTACTTACTTGTCCTGCTCCTTCGGGTCACCCAGCTTTGGCAGGCAGCCTTGTGGGCCAGGGGTAGGGATGCTCTTGCCACTGATTTTTAATTTCTAGGATGACTTAATAAATGTCATTCTTATCTCAGGAAATGAATTCGAAATGTTGCAGACACACCATGCCCTGCATGGCAGAAAAGCTCTCATTGCCTCTGCAAGGGCTGCTCTGCACTCCTGATGGCCAAGGTTGCTGTTGGGGGTCTCTGGGTAAACTCAGGCTCTCCTTGGCACCTTAGCCAAGTCATTGAACTTGGACGCTTTTTGTCCAACAGATTTGTTTTCCTGTTTTCAGGCTCTGAAGGAGGAATCACTTTTGCTCCTTCTGGCTCTGTCATCTGCCCTCCCTGGACCTAAGCCCCCTGTTTTCCCTCCTGTGGCTCCCAGCCTCAGACAGGCTGCCCGCCATCCCACCCTGACTTCTGGCTGTGTAGCAGGAATGGTGTGCACTAGACATGGCAGGTCAGAGCGGAAATGCCTTGGCAGAGAGGCAGGAGGCAGCTTTCCTGGCCCTCAGCTCTGCTCACCGGCTTCAGGCCAACATTTCTTTTCCTTCCTTTTACAAATAGTCTGTTCACCCACAAGACTGGACCAGAAGATAACCCATTTACCCAGTGAAGACTCGGGTGACAGAGGTGAGAGACCAGTGTTGGGATCTCCTGTTACCTTGTGTGTGGCTTCTGACACGAGCCTTGGGAATGCCCTCACTGGACCGGCCCACGAGCGGCCAACCCAGCAGCTCCAACAGTAGGCTTCACTCCTGCCAAGGGAAGCTGGCTGAGACCCTGGAGGGCAACACCCAGCTGCTCCCACTTCCCTGGCAGGAGCTACGGGGAAGACAAGAGCCCTGAAACCCACAACAGGCCCACCGAGCATTCATTGACTTCCAAGGGGTTTGCCCTACCCTGGGCTCATGTCTCACGTGCTGGCTTAAGCAGGATAAGACACTGCAATCCAGCTCTAAACTCTGTATACAAGTGGTAGTGCTCAGAAGAACACTGAGAAAGGGAAGGTGGCATGGGCTAGAAGGTGGTGGGTCACGTAGGAGTGCTGAGCCTCTTGGTGACTGTGTGTGGAGAGTTTTAGGTCTGTACCAAAATGCAATTCTTTTGCCTCTTTCGAAGCACTAGTTAGTGGGCTCTGAGGCAGGTGGTATTCATGGCATGTTCACTGCCTATCCACTTGGTCACTGAACACACACTTACAGGACATTAGCTTTATTCCCTTCCCTGGTCAGATGGTGAGGAAATATAAGGGTGAAGGGTAGGGTGCCATCCCCAAGGAGCTCCCAGTGGGGCTCAAGGCTTTGAGGCTTAGGTTCTGGATGCTTGCTGAGTTGTGCCCCAATGCAAAGCTCACAGGTAACCAATCTCATGACTAAGGTTAAGCCCACTAAAATGTTCTAATAACCCCTTGCATAGAGAACAAGGACTTAACAACAGAAAGGGATAACACAGGGTGTGTGTGTGTGTTTTTTCATGATCTGTTGATAGCAAGTTTTGTCTGAAATCTTTTCCATTATGAAAGGCTAAGGAAGCCCCATTCATCCCAGTTACCACCACCTAGGAACCACGTCATGTGACACAGTCTAATTAGAGGGCCTGGGTTTGAGTTCTGGCTTTTACCGCTTCTTATCCTGGGCAGGTCACTACTGACTGCTCTGTGTATCAGTTTCACCAAGGAGAAATAAAACATAACAACAGAAAACACCAAACTAGTGAAAATGAAATTATCTACTATACTGGTAAGGTATTACATTCTAGTAGTATCATCATATGGGAGAATCTCGTATAAACTTAATAAAGCTACAGGATAATTCAGGTGTAGTATTCAGTTTCTAGTCATATGGTAAATATCTGAAGGATATTTATTTCTGATTTTCCTCAACCCAAAAGCTGCTCAGTAAATTCCCACAAAACCACCTTAGATCTTAGGTGAGGACCAGGTTTCCTTTCATAAGTGCTGTAGCTGTGCTCCCAGTGAAACAGCCTTTGAGACAGAATTTAGCATCCAGGATGTTTTGGGGCAAGGCTTTATTTTATTTTATTTTTTTCATCAACACCTGTCGAAGGGTGAGAAAGCAAGCGGGAGTGGCCAGAGGAGGAAGTTGAGGTGCACGCAAGCCCATGATGGCCTCAGCAGACCACCCAGGCTCAGCCCTGGAGTTCTTCATGGTTACCCCACACTGGGCCAGGACGGCTAGGCCATCATAGCCCTGCACCAGTCTAGTGTTTGGTTTTGTTTTTGTTATACTGAAGTGTAGAGCAAAGGTGGCCTGCCTAATATTGGAAGATGTAGAACCAGGACTCCAAACCCAGGCCTTGGATATACTGTGTCACGTGACGTGGGGAGTCGGAGGTGGTAGCTGAGATGGATGGACAAAGGGGCTCTGTGAGGCCCAGGGCGGTGTCTACCACACAGTGCAGTAATCCCTCACTTTATCCACTCATTTGTTCAACTCACATTTCACGTGCTTAGTTTTCTTCAGGCACTGGTGGTTAAAAAATGAGTAAAGCACCATTCTTGTCTTCCATGAGCTCATATTTGCCAGGCCTATTTTTCTACAAAGTTTATTTTGAGGATCAACAGAATCAGCAAATGCACCTCATCCTTCACCAGGCTTGTGATTCCCGTGGGCTTCTGTGAACATGCGGTTTCTGAGTCGGCAGCAGGTCTGGTGTGGGCCTGAGGCTTTGCATCAGAAATGTAATGCTGTGCGTCCTGGCCCATTTTGAGGAGCAAAGGTCTGCTCTTCAGAGGTAGGTTTGGGTTTTTTGCTTGTTTGTTTTTTAGAGATGGAGGTCTACTTCTGTCACCCAGGCTGGAGTGCAGTGGCATGATCTCAGCTCACTGTAGCCTCAACCTCCTGGGCTCAAGTGATCCTCCTGCTGCAACCTCCTGAGTAGCTGGGATCACAGGCATGTGCTACCACACCTGGCTAACTTAAAAAAGTCTCACTCTGTTGTCCAGGCTGCTCTTGAACTCCTGGCCCTAAGCAATCCTCCCACCTTGGCCTCCTAAAGTGTTGGGATTACAGGCCAGAGCCACTGGACCCCACCCAGAGGCATGGTCCTCCACTTTGGTCTCTCCAAGTCAATCCCACCGTGTTCTCCTCCATTGGACATATCTGGAGGATGCTTCTAAAGGGACCAATGCCTGAGAAATGCCTTTGCTTACTGAATGGCCTTTTGCATTCAGTGCTTCTGAGAAACCATCTTGGACTGGATAGGGCTTCTTGGGAGCCCAGCCAGGGGTAGGTAGGGGGCTTTCTGAACCACCTAGATTCCACAAGGGCTCCATGTGTCACTGCCTTCACTTCACTTTCAGAGAAGTGGCTTTATGGTGATTTGTCTGTGGAAAGTACTTAGTTCCAGAAAACCACACTTGTTCATGTGCCTGACTAATGACAGTAACTGGATTTGAGCTGGCCACTGAATTTGCTCAGGATGGTAGGATTTTGACCAGGGAGCATCCCAATGGAATCCATTCACTTTGCTGGGCCCAAGTCAATAGGAAAATGAGAACATTTTCCCAAATTAGGATACAGCTCTTTCCTGATGCTGTTGATGTGACTGCCTACCACTATGTTTAAATGTAATTTCTTTTTTTTTTTTTCAGTTCATCAGTTACTACTGATACTGCTAAATTATGGTTTGTGTACATGCACGTTTTTATTCCACATGTGTAGGTGTCAAACATTTCACTAACTCAACATTTGGTGTATCTCCTGGCACATTGAGACTAAAAACTGGGAGGATACATAGCGCAGGGGAATGGTTGATGTTAATTCATAGGTTGTTTTGCTTTTGTCTCAGTAAGGAAACAGGCTGCTATAGTAACACATTTTTGGGGTTTTATCTCATGGGGAAAGAAGAAAATTGCCTATGTGAAAAGCTCCACCCAGTAATTATTCACAGAACTTCAGGTATTGAAACTCACCATTTCTGTGGTTTATATTAATGGCTTCTGTAATGTTAAAACAAAATTAAAATACATTTCACGTTCAGGCTGCCAAAACAAGCAAACAGCCACAGGAAGGACCAAACTAAGTAGAAAATTTATTTCAGATTCTTTAAATAAGAGAAAAGAACATGCATCTTCAAGGCCCTGGAAGCTTCAGGAATAAGATTTAACACATTTAAGAGGTACAAATTTAAAGGCACTGGAAATACAAGAGGGAGACAACAGAGAGGGGCCTGAGCTTGAGTAATGTAGCAGGGGGCAGCACAGAGATAAGGTCCAACTTGACAAATAAGTTAATCACATAAGCTCACGTCCTGATTGGACTCCAGAGGAAATAACAGGAAATGTGCTAAAGAATAAAACAGGACACCACCTTCTTTGGATAGGGTGGCCAAGACAGAGCTCCCTGAGAACGTGACATTTAAGCTGAGACCTGTAGGAAGAAAAAGAACAAGAGGGCATGTGCTGTTTCTCTAGCAATTTAGTTAATGCCGACAAAAGGATAGAATACATAATTTACTCTTTCTCCGGCTAAGCCAATTTCCCACCTACTTCTCGGTGCCAGGGAACTAACATTTAACGGTTTTGTTCAGGAACTTTCTTAACCTGCAATGCTGTGAGATAGGCTGATTTTCAGAATAGGAAGGCAGTTTAGAAGGTTAAAGAATTTGGCCAGGGTTATACAGAGAGTATAATAGGCTTGGTTGAGAAGTGCGCCACATCAGGAAAAGACAAGCACCGTCTGCTTTATTTCCAAATAATGAACATCAATATTTTCTGACCAACGTCTACCTTAGACATACTAGCTGGAGGGGAAAATGTAAAACTGAGAGTTAATGATACCTCGGGCATGGTGGCCCACGCCTATAATCCCAACACTTTGCGAGGCTGAGGCGGGCAGATCACCCTAGGTCAGGAGTTCGAGACAAGCCTGGCCAATATGGGGAAACCCCATCTCTACTAAAAATACAACAATTAGCCAGATGGGGTGGTGGGTACCTGTAATCCCAGCTACTTGGGATGCTGAGGCAGCAGAATCACTTGAACCTGGGAGGCAGAGGTTGCAGTGAACTGAGATTACGCCACTGCACTCCAGCCTGGGTGACAAAGCGAGACTCTGTCTCAAAAAAGAAATAAAAAATAAATAAATAAATAAATAAATCTCATTGTGTCCAAATACATTTAGCATGACTCAGCAATTTGCAGTCTTGTCTGGTTGTTACAGTTTTGGTCTAGTCTCTCTCCATCCTATCTATGCCTAGGCCTAGAAGCACTGCTGTTGGTTCCTGGGGCAGGTGATGGAGGAAGGAGTTACTTGTGTGTTTGTCTGTTTGTCAGTGGTGGGCAGATTGTCTTGGCTCAGTCTCCTCTTCTGTTGTTTGACTCACAGAAAATGTGCTACCTCTTGGTTCCAGAGGTGGGCTTTCCTCTGGATTCATGAATTGGTTCGTCGGCAGGTGGTGGTGAAGGAGGAAACTCACTGAAGCACTTCTCCACCTTCACTGCACATGTGAAGTCCACCCCTCAGTTCATTCCACCACAGTCTCTTTCACCATCTTTGATGGATGGGTTTTGGACTGACCATATCAAGATGGCCTAGGTCTCAGCTACTTTCTACACGACCTTCTTGATTGATCTATAGGGCGAAAGTTTCTATCTTTGTTCCTACATTGAGTAGTAAGAAGCCAGGCTGACTTCCTGGACTCCTCAACCTCTCACTCACTCTTTCTGCTCCACTTTCTCCCATCCCTTAGAACATCAGGCCATCTGTCAGTTTATTGGTTTTAGTGCTAAGCTGAGCCAGTGCCTGACTAAGATGGAGGGTGAGGGAGGTGGTGGTGGTGGTGGTGGTGGGGTAAGTCAGGAGTCCTTGATTGCATGGGAAGGGAACTTTCCATTCTTTTTTCTCACCTCCTTCGTAAAGATGAGAGAGAAGTCATCATAAAGATGCTGTTGGTTCACTTCCTCTTAGAAGCTCTGTGGCAGGGTGAGGCACATTCTGTTCTTAGCTATGAGCAATCCGTCCAGGCTTGCTTTGCTTTGGGTTGAATTGGTGAGGGGAAGGGGGCTCCCCAATCTGTACCTCACATTCTCATGTTCTAGAAAGTAGACGGCAAAGCCAGGATTTAAATCCAGGCTTGTGTGGCCCCAAGTCCATGTCCTTTTCTCTACATGGTGCCACCTCTACTGTGTGCCATATTTTAGAGTGGTGCATGCTTTGAAAAAAATTAAATTCCCAAGCCAAGGAAAAGAGTATAAGGGAGTGTGGGGATAGGGATAAGGTGGGTGGATTTTTTTTTAAGTCTTTACACAAAATTTAGGTAGAAGAAACCACATAGGGTGGGTCTGAAGGATCTGAAGTTAAAATATCTGAATTTCTGAAACCAATACCATGAGTTTTGCCTGGGGAACCTGTACTAACCACCTCCTCAGGGCAATGAAAGCTTGGCGCCATCCTACCTCTACTCATGGTAGATGGTTTCAGTGTGTATATTATTCTCTTATGCCTATAAAGTGTGGGCTAGCAATAAAAGCAGAGATCTGTGCAAGACTGCAGAAGGAGTGAAGCTGCCAGGACTTGAAACTATGTTGACCTGACTGTATCCAACACACAGAACTCAAACACCACACTGTTCATAAAGCAGAGCCAAGGGTAAGATTTGGATTCTTAGAGCAGATATGAGGAGGAGCCATGTTAGTAATGGGGAGAGAAGGAGAAGGGGCTGCCAACAGCAAAAGTGAGTGTCCTTCCTCTTTCCACTCAGAATATTATTCTTCTCACCCTTGTCACGCAATATCTCCCCATCCAAAACATCCTCTTCCCTATCAACCACATCTGACTGACATACTCAGATTCCTTACAAATTCTTTTTACAGGCTGTTTAAGCCCTGGGTGACTGCCTCTTACTAAACCAGTCAACTGTTGGGCATAAGCTGTGTTATCGGAGAAAGAATATCTTGAATTAGCTGTGATTTCAGGTTAGACTCACTCAATTATTTGGTATTTTAAGGCATTCTCTGCTGGAAGTTCAGAGGCTCACTCCATCCTATTTGAATTAGATTGAGTCTTTAATTTCTGGCCATTTAACTCAACAAGTAAAGCATACTTTCTAAATATTTTATTTTATAATAAATGGGAACTTGAAATAAAGCAGATAAAATAAATAGCATTTTACACATTATTTACTATTATCTTTCCCTTTGGCAATCGAAAAGTACCTGGCTAATGGTAATGTGTAGCCAGGTACTTCTCTACTGCCAAAGGGGAAGATAATAATCTTCTGTGACTCACTTCCTGCCCTCAAAGGCAAGGAAATAAGATTGTATGTCTGCAACACAAGCAAGACCATAAGTGATTTTAAAAATTAAGAGTTGTGAGAATTGAATTAATCTTTCCAAAATAAAATGATGATAATGATGACGATGACTGACACTCTTTAGTGTTTGCTATGTTCAGGGCACTATGCTGTTTTACATGCTGAATAGCATTTACACATGCAAGGTAGGGCACTTGTATTGCAAGCAGATGAACCAGCAAAAGCAAAAGCATGGAGAGGGAAGGCTCAGGGCCCATGTGCAAACAGAGCAATGTGGCTAGAAGGTGGGGTACATGAAGGGCACTGGAGGGTAATAAAGCAGAACAAGTAGGTGCATGTTATGGAAGATCTTCATTCTGTAGATGATGAGGAGCCACATATAGATTTTGAATGATTTCTAGAATTGCTCCAACCCTTCCTGGTAGAATTTATCATTTCTTCTCCTGTGCCTGTTGTATCTGTTCAGTTTTATAGAAACGTCTGTATCCTGTATATATTTCCAAGTATGCTTTTTTTTTTAATGCTTGATTACAAGCCTCCTTGAGTGCAAAGCCTGGTGCAGAATAGGCTATTACATGTTGATTGAAGGAGTCACTATTGCTGTTAGCATCAGTCTGGCTGCAGTAAACAGAATGGGCAGATGGGGAGGCAGCCCAAAGGCCAAGAGACAGGCAATGAGATGCAACATGGGAGAGGAAGTGTGGACTGGGATGGGGGTAACATGAATCGAGAGCAGAAAGCCCAAGAGAGACAATTTGAAAGGTAATGTTGGTGAAACAGAGCTACTGCGATTTGATCTGTGTTGTGAGGCGGGTAAGATGGGGTGGAACTGGGGTTCGGGCATTATGAAAGGCTCCCAGGAGACACATTGCCAGGGTAGGTGGAGAGACCTACTCCAGGGGAAGGCAGAACTAACTGGGAAGATGTGTGTCTTGCTCAGGTGCTCCCTCTGCCTGGAACTCCCACTCACCACCACCTTAAGTAATCCGGTTATCACAAACCTTCAGAAATGTCTCAGAATCCTGTGCCTTCTAGATTCCCATCAGAATGTCTATCTCTAGGCATTAGCTCTCCCTCCTTTCAACCCATATAGCATTTTACGATTCCTATTTGGCATGTTCAGTTTCATGTCACACTTATTTATTCTTACCCCTCCCTAATAGAACATAGGCTCTCTTTGTTCTATGTTCATGCCATTTCATTCATTTGAGTGGAGCAACTGCCCCGATTCCAGAGCTTTATTTTCAGATCCAAGGGGGAAGGGAAGAAGTCAACAGTGACTCCAGGGTTTCTGCCTGAACTATCAGAAAGATGGAGCTGCCATTAACAAAGATGGAGAAGAGCGTGATTGGTAGGAAATAGCAGGAGATCGTTTTGGGGCAAGATATGTTTGAGAAGTCTGCTACACAACCCACTGGAGATGTTGAGTGCACAGTCTGATATGTAAATTTGAAACTCAGGAGTGAGATACAAGCTACAGGTATACATTTGGGAGTTGTTAGCATACAAAGGGCATTTCAACTCTTTGGACTGGATGGGATCATCAGTAAACTGAGTGGGGCTAGAAAAGAGAAGACATCCAAGGACTGAACTCTGAGGTACTCCAGAGTCTGGGTAGAAAAGGAACAAATAGCGAATGAGACTGAGAAGTGGCTGATGTGAAGGAAGGAAAACAAAATATAGAGTCCTAAAATAGCAAGATTAACGGATTTCTAGGTGAAGGGAATTATCTATTACCTCACAGTATGCTACTAGGTCAAGTAAGATAATGAGCAAGAATTGAATTAGCAATGTGGAGGTCATTGGTGACCTTGAAGAAAGTACTTTGGTGGAATGGTGAGGACAAAGGTTTGATTGGAAAGAGGAATGAAGTGAAGCAGTTGATGGGTGGAAGGATAAATTGAGCTTTCTTTCTTTCTTTTTTTTTTTTTAAAGAAAAAAAGGTAAAATGCTAGCATTCTGATAGGAGTATCCAAGAAGAAAAAGAAAATTAGTGCAGGAGACACATAGAGATAGAGCGAGAGAGAGAGAGAGAGAGAGAGAGAGAGGAGAGGAGAGGAGAGGAGAGGAGGGGGAGCAGACAGAGAGAGAGAGAGAAAGAGAGAGGAGAATTACTAGAGTGTTGTCCTTGAACAGGAGAGAGGGAATGGGAGCTGGTGCACAAATGGAGGGAATGGCCATCCAGGCACGGATGGTTCATCCATGGTTATGAGAGGAAAGGTGGAGCACATTTGTGGCAGGTGAGTGGATATGAAAGGGAACTTTGTGGAAGTTCAGGAAAGAATGGGAAATAGTTGGGTGTCAAAAGTAAAAAGAAAATTCAAACTAGGAAAGCAAGCTTCTGTGTTGATATTGCAGTCAGTGTGGAGAGGGGTCAGGAGTTGGTCAGATACTTCCCTGGCTTGGATTTTAATGGCTATGGAGGGACAGAGACAAGATTGTGGGTCTGCAAAAGGTGCTGAGATGGCTCTGTAAAGCCTGTACTCTCAAAGGGCACCATTGAAAGGTTAGACTATAAAATATTTTGCCAGTGGCCCAGATGGTCATAAGGAAACTCATCTAGCTATGAGTGAATAAAAGCATCCTGCAAAATGCAGATCCCAGGCCTAAGCTTCTCTCAGATTAGTGATTCAAATATATGTTACCTCAGGAACCTTAAAGCCAGTGCCAGTGGTGACCATGGGACTCCTGTAGAAACAAATAAAAAAATCCATGGATAGATGCTCCCATAGCTGCAGGGGATTCTTGCAGAAAAACAAGCCCCAGTTAGGATAAACTGATGGTCAAAAGTTATAAAACATAGGAAGTTTAAAAAAATCCAACATGAGTGAAAATAAGCAGACCTAACTAATGAAAGGGTTGGAGATGCAAATACTTGTGATAATGGGATAGCTGACTACAGACTCTAAAATATGTGCATGTAAATAATTAAGGGTATAATCAGAAGCATAAGAAAGTAACAACAAAATGAAAACAGAATTTCTAGAAGTACAATAAGAAATAAATTAGTATTAAGAACTCAATGATTCAATAAAATGGTAGAGAAGATAAAGATGAAGAAAGAATCAGCAAATTAGAAGATGTATCCAAAGAGTTACCCAGAATTATCATAGAGATAGAGACTGAAACTAATAAATAGACGTTAAAAGAACAGTGGAAAAAATAAGATGGCTAACCTATGCCGAATAGGAGTTTCAGAATAGGAAAAGGAAAGGGCATGGGGGAAAGTCAAGATTTTAAAAACTAATGAGGCCAGGCATGGTTGGTCATTATTATAATCCCAGCACTTTGGTAGAATAAGACAGAAGGATTGCTTGAGGCCGAGAGTTTGAGACCAGCCTGGGAAACATAGTTAGAGGAGTTGGAGGCTGCAGGAAGTATGATGGCATCACTTCACTCCAGCCTGGGCAATAGAGTGAGACCCTGTCTCTAAAAAACAAACAAACCCTAATGCCTGGAAATTTCCATAATTGATGACATAAGCCCTGAGACAAGAGGCACAAGTCTCAAAGAGGAAAAATAAAGTTAAATTCATACTTTAGACCCTTTAGAGTAGAAATGCAGAAAACTAATAAGAAAGAGAAGAACTAAAAAGCAACCCAAGATAAGACATGATTTATCTAAAAAAGGAATATTTAGACTTATAATAGGCTTCTTAACAGTCACCATACAGACCAGAAGACAATGGATTAATACATCAATGGGCTGAGCAAAAAATAAAAATTGTATTAGAAATACTAGAAAAAAAAATCACACTAAAAATATACAGCCCAACAAATTATTCAAGAATGAGGGTAATATATAGACATTTCAGGGAAAAACTGAGAGAGATTAAATTGAGTATTGTTGAAAGATCTACTAAAGAATATACTCCAGAAAAATGGTGTGGAGTAAAAGAAGCAATGGTGTCTGTTGTTTTCGGTATATTTCTATTTTTCTGGTGTGTTTCAAAAGTAAAATAAAAAATTAAAATCCCGTACTTAAATATTCTATCTCTCTAAAGAAGCACAGCTTCCAAATGTTGCCTATATCATAGATCTTTTCCAAAAAATTAAGTCTTAGATGCAGGTAAATTCTAAAGATAGTTTTCCTACTTCACTGAAGGATTGGTTTCAATCAAAAGGGACTGAGATACACTCTTATAAAGAAAAATAAAATGAAAAGGAAAAGGAAAAGCAGAGTCTGGCATTAGGTGCCTAGAGAATTATTCTCTGGTTAAAGTTTGTGAGTCTCAAAAATTTAGAAAGATATACTTCCACAGGTCACTTCTGGCTGAAAACCAAGGATTGTTACCAAAAAATTATTGAAATTCTCCACAGGCAGGTGAATCATCTATTTAAAAGGCAGCTAAAAGCTCAGGAGACCTTGCAAATATAAATGAATGAGCAGAAAAGAATGCTGAAGCTTTAGTTCACATATTTTATTTTCCTGACTAGATACTTCTCTGGGGGTAGAGAGAAGGACTTTTATAGGATAGTAAAAAGTTTGTAAACACATGAAATTAATGAAATATTCCTAAGGGAAATGTAAGGAAGAATTTTTGTGTGGAAAAAGGGAAGAGGGGCTGTCAAAATGATGGATGCTGGTAAACGTGTTTAAAACCTATAAGGAATAAAAAAGATACAAATAAAGAGAACAGTACTATACTGGGAGATGAAATGCAGCAATAAAAAAAATCTCTGTTTAGGAAAGGAGCTTTCCAAGGAGAAAGACTGTAATTCTATCATTTGGCAAAGGTTGGAGCCTCTTTTTGGGGTTGCCAGAAAAGATGCTTAAATTACAATTTTTATAGTTTCCTTCAATGGAACTTCAGGAAATTGGCCAAATATGTATGATTGAATATGGATCCAAATCTGACAGGCTGAGTCGTGCACTATATTAAGATTTGAATCCTCAATTTGGCTCCTTCCTTAGGCTCCTGGGCCATTGTTCATCCAGGGAAGATTTATGGAGGCTGACTCTGAGCCAGGCAGGGCGCAAGGTGTCCAGAGGTCCTAATTCATTTCTCTAGGCCATCATTCTCCTTGGTAATTAGTTCACAACTCTTTTCTGTCCTCAAACTCCCAATATTTCATTCATTCTCCTCTCAGCTGATGACCTTTCTTTTCAACTCACTGAGAAATAGAATTGAACAGAAGAACACTTTCACAGGTTCTACCAACTATATCTACACTTCCCTACTTGGTCTGCCCTCTAGTTACAATGAATTTACTGGGCTTTTTCCTGGAGCCAACCTCTCCACGGGGTCACCAAATCAATCCCTTCTCCTGTCAACTCATATATGTCTCCAGTCAGTTCTCTCTCTCTCTTTAAACACCATCTCTCCACTGAGAATTTCTAAATTTGTGAATTCAAACTGATCTTTCTCTTGAACTCCAGACTTCATTCAGTTGCCCACTTGACTTCCCCACTTGAATGTCTAATATAAATGTCAAACCTTACATTTCCAAGCCAGTGTGGTGGCTTGCGTCTGTAATCCCAGCATTTTGGGAAGCTTAGGCAGGAGAATTGCTTGAGCCTGACATTTGAGACCAGCCTGGGCAACATGGCAAAACCCCATCTCTACAAAAAATAAAAAAACAATTAGGTGTGGTGGTGTACACCTGTAGTCCCAGGTATTCGGGAGGCTGAGGTGGGAGAAATTACCCAAGCCTGGGAGGTAGAGGTTGCCATGAGTGGTGTTCACACCACTGCATTGCAGCCTGAGCAACAGAGTGAAACCCTGTCTCAAACAAACAAACAAACAAACCAGAAACAAAACTTACATTTCCAAATACCAACTCTCATCTTTCATTCCCACCCCTACACTCGGTCTGCCTCTTCTTCTGCCCTCCCCACCTCATTTAGCAAAGGCTCCTTTCTATTCATTGCTTAGCTCAAAAATCTTGGAGTCATCCTGGATTTCCTCCCACCTTTTAACCCACTTCCAGCTTGTTGGCAAATTGTATTGGTTTTGCTTTCTAAATATATCCTAAATATGATCACTTCTTACCACTTCTGTTATACTCACCCAGTGAAAATTGCCATTATCCTTTGCCTGAACATCTAACTGGTGTATTCTGCACACTCATTCCTTTACTGCTTATTCTCCATAGAAGTCATCCTTCTAAAATGTAAACCAGATCACTTTCCTCTTTTGCTGTTAACCCCCATGACTTGCATCTCATTTATGTAAGATATTAGGTCTTTACCAAGGTCCTGCATTTCCTGACATATAATGGGGATGTTGAATCTCTGACATCCTCACCTCTCACTCTTCCCTCACTCCACCCCAGCCAGGATGGACCTTTGCCTTTGCCTACTATGTTCTCACTGCCTGAGTGTTCTTTCCAAGATACTTGCATTGCTGACTTTCTCCTTTCTTTAAGTCTTTACTTAAATGTCACTCCCTCCAAGACACCATCACAGATCACCTTATGTAAGATACAGGCACTCCCTATCACTCTCTATCGCTCACCTTCCTGTATTCTCATGCCCTGAGGACACAAAGGTTTCTCTGAATTTCAAGATAGTATTTATGCTCAATTATTTGAAAATGCAAAAACAATTCAAGAGTCATTGATTTGGGACTCTGATAATTCAAGGTATGGTTAAAATGATGTACGTTTTTTGGATCATTTACTTTTCTGCCCCCTAAGTAAACACAAACAAGATGCAAGGGGCTATTGCATGTGGTTAAAAGAAAACTGGACTGAGCTGGATTCTAGTCTAGGTCCACCACCCAAGGCTGTGTGGCCATGGGCCTGTGGGCTCCCTCCCTAGGGTGAGCTCACTCTCCTTTCCAGTTCTTACCTCATAAAATGGGGATGTTCAATGGGTTTGCTGTTGGGAAATCAATCTAATGAGGAATTTTAAGTGTTTACAACGAACTCTATTTCATGTTTCAGGGTATTCTTCAATAGCCATTGCTGCAGTATAACCAAAAACAACCACCATACCACCCAAATAAATTATAAAAACCATTAACTCCACAAAATTCAACACATTACCACAACCCTAATTACCACAACTAATAATCAACCCTAGACCTCCATAAATATGAGGTTTTGAAGAAAAACCTACAAATCCTATAACCAAGAGAATACTCAATAAAAATAAAGCATATGCTATTATGCAACCAATAAACATATGTCAAACATTTACCATGTCCAAGGCACTATGTTAATGGTAATATGAAATAAAAATAAAAGGTACTTCTTCCCCATAGTTCGAAGATAGTAGAGAAGACCTTATATCATAGAATTAAAATAACTATATTTTTTAAAATGATGTAGTATAGTGTTATACCCTACCTTCATCTTTAGATTAGAAAGCTGAGCTGAGGTTCAGAGAAGTGAAGTGATTGATTAAAAAATAAACAATTAATAATAAGTAGTGGAGTCAGGGCTGTCCAAAGAGGCTAATGAGTTTGATTACTCTAAAGATAGAATTCAATTCATTCTCTAACATTTGTGACTTTAAAAAAAATCCGAGTATAGATTCTCATCGGTAAAGAAGCTGAATTCTTTTAGAAGCTATGTGAGAGGACTCTGATAATTCAAGGTATGGTTAAAATGACGTACATTTTTTGCATCATCTACTTTTCTGCCCTCTAAACAAGCACAAACAAGATGCAAGGGGCTATGGTATGTGTGAAAAGAAAACTGGACTGAGATGTAAATGGACTGAAATGTAAATCATCTCATTAGGAGATGATCCTCGTATTTTTGCAGCTTGATGGTCTGTCTATACCAATATGCAAAAGCAGTCAGGATTTAAACGCCGAAAGATGAATAGCCTGTTCACCTGTGTACACAATCCAGTGTTTGGACAGGATGAGCTGTGATTAATTTAAATCAATAACTGAAAAACAATGTCCATCACCACTCCACCAATCCCCATAAGAAAGAAAGAGAGGTGGGATCCTGAAACTCACAAAGGGTACCTGAAACACCCCATAGAAAAGTCATAGTTAATGCCTGGATCAACACGACTCACCTTTGATTTAATTTACTAAAACACTATGAGAGAGAAGGCTACGGGGGCCTTGACACACCCATCATAACTATGAACTAATGTCTCCCAGATGATCAGGGAATCCTTTCCTGAGAAATTCAGTTCCCTGAACTTGACTTTGTTCAGTGACTTTAGAGTGAAGAAGAAAATGACTGCCAGATTAAAAGAGAAATATTTTATTATTTGGCCAGATTCTGATCAGCTGAGAAAAAGATAATGATGCCTGTTAAATTAGCAACCTCAAAACCTCCCCTCCATCTACAGCTACAAGGAATGGGAAGTAGCCATGAAGAGCCCCCGGAGCTGCCGGATACTCTACAAGGCCATTCTCCTGTAACCAAGACCACTGTATTGCACCGTCAAATCCAAATATACCTCAGCTGGAAGGACCTGCCCGTCACTATCAACCCCTTCACTTCATAAACACGTCTTCACAGTTCACAAAGACTGGCCCCAGCATCATCACACGGGAGCTTGTGACACTCTGGAAGGTAGGGCAGGCATCAGTGTTTATGTTTCAAGTGAGACGGTGAACTCAGACCCTGTTCAGTGATTTACCCAAGGTCACACACAGCTTGTTTGTCAGGGAGAAGGAGCCTTGACCCTTGTTGTATCCTCTGAATTTGGTACCTGGCCATTGCCAATCTTACAAAGCAGGACACGAAACTCAAGAAGGTGAGGTAGCTTCCCGTGGTTACTTAGGGAATGAGTACAAGTGCTGAGACTTGCATGCAGAACATTGATTATTTAGCAGTGCCAAGGTGAGCAGCCATTGCTGAAGGCATGGACAGGCACAGGCATCCTGCTTCCTTCCTTCCTGTCCCTGAACGTCCCAGGGATTTAACCAGCTCCCTTTTTCCATCGCTCCCACCTATTTTCCCACTTGGATTCCACTGAAGGAGATGCCATAAAACCTTATTTCTCTTCCTTTTCATCCTGGGAATGAGGATCAGCCTTTCAGTTTTATAGGTTTATTACTGTTGCTTTTGTTTTCAAATTTAAGAACCATGAGGAAAAAAAGTTAATGAGGTACAAATGTTTCCAGTTACTAGATAATTTAGAAATGCTAATCATTTTCTAATATGGTAACCTTACCTAACTGCTTAGCAGAAGACCTGATCTACTAATTGCTGATTTGGTGGTAGACATCCTTATCATTATTATAAATTCTCTTGGCCATCCAGCTAATTAGAAGCAGAACCAATACTTGAACCTAGACCTTCAGATTCCTTCCCCAGTGCTGTACTAGGGCTGCCTCACAGGGTTGGGATGCTTGAATTAAGCAGCATAGATAAAAGAGGCTGTGAACTTAGGGAAGAGGGCTGTGGGGCTAATGAAAGCAAGGCCAATTACAGCTCATCAGTTATTCAGGAAGGGTCATATAGGGACAGTTCCTGCAAGGGTTCTGGGAAATGCAGGTCTAAAAGTCAACGTATATATTGCTTGGCTTGTTGACAGGACTAGGAAAGCTAAAGGATTTATTGGCTAGAGAGGAAGATTGATGAGAGATGGGAACAGAAACGACTTGTGCTGCCTGCTTTGCTAGTAGGGTACAAACTTTTGCCTTTGGGTGCAGAGCAAAAGAAGGAGATGATGAGAGAGGAAGATTTTGGGAATCCAGAAAGACTTGGAGGCCTTAGCTTTGTACTGCTTCTAGACTAACTCTATTGGTCTTCTAGACTGGCCAAGAAATCGCTTGACTATCCCTCCTCCCCTAGCAATCCTCTCCTCCCTGGCACCCAAGCACTGCCTCATGCCCATGTGTTTATTCCTATCTCTGTCCTAGACCACTGCAAAGCACAGTGAATCTGTGTCCCCTCAGCTCCTCCCCAAGACAAGCCTTTTCCAAGACTCCCCTCCCCAGTGGAACACCCACCCTCCCCCAGGCTGGCCATGTGGAGTCTGTCTTGTTTCCCCCATCTCGTTACACTTGTGTATTTGGTCGTTGATGCAGGGGCTGACCCCACATGTTACATCACCCTGTACAGAGTACATTCAGCGGGCAAATGACTTACAGCATGATGCTCTGTCTTCTGTTCTTTCTATTAGGGGTGTGATTTAGTAGATGAATGTTTATAACATGACCTAAGGAATTTCATCCTTCTCTGGAAAACTGTGTAGGAGAGAATCCTGATGGACAAAGAATAATGTGTTCTGGGCTCCAGCCAAATATTTGGACTTGTTGGAAAAAGCCTTCGTGCTCACCTTCTGCTATTTATTGTAAACTCACCACCTCTTGTGATCAACCCCAGCTGACTCCGAAGAGAGTGGTGACAAATGAGCATCTCCTTTGTTTACATGCAGACACCACTTTGCTGTGATGATGTGTTAATTCTGCATTAAGTGATTTCCTGACCAAACACCTTAAAAGGCCATGTAACTCTCCTCTCCTGCAGTTGCATTTGTGGGGGGAAGGAGAGGGTATGGGACATGAAAGGCAAGTCAGATCTATGTGCTGGGGGAACCCACGCAGAAGAGCAGTTCCTTGTGAATGGAAAACAGCTCAGCAGTGTCTGTCCCCTGCCAGGTCCTTGGGAGGTGGTTTGCCATAGTGGAACGTCAGATTTGTTGTTGATTTTAGTTAAATCACATAGGGAAGTGATATAACCTCTTTGAACCTCAGTTTCTTCTTTTGCAAAAAGAATCCCACAAGGCTATCACAGAGATTAAATTAGTTAAATTCTGTGTAAAAAGGATAATTTTAAAATACTTCCTGCTGTGCTTTTCTTTGATGATTTCTTGCTGCCATTATTCCCTTAGAGCAGGAAAAAAGTAAATGCTGCCTCAGAAAGGAAAAGGGAGTTATGTAGACAGGAAGAAGAAACTCCAGAAAGGAGTCTAAGAAGTAAATGTGATTAAAGGAATCTAAAGCAGAGAGGTTTCCCTGAGAAGAGACAGTAAAAATATTAAGTCTCTGAAGACTTCCTGCATTGACATCTTTTAGGTAGTAATTGGCAAAGGCAAGGTGATAGCATAATGATCTGGGATAGGGCATAGATTTTCTTCCAGAATGAGGCTACTGTGGGAATTCCTAGGTTTCCTGGGGCCTAGACAAGATTCTACCAGCCCCAGGGACAGCTGCTACATGGAGAGAAAGAGCCTCCCACAATGGCTATGAAGTAGAGCCTATCTAGGTATTGGGGAGGGCGAAGACCATGCCTCTGTAGTACCAGGAAGCTCTGTGGTGGCCATCTAGCTAGTTGTCCAAAGACCAGTGAATATTCTGCATGACAGAGCCAGCAATTAGATGCTACCAACACCCAGACCAGCAGGTGACCGGCAGCTGGAGCCAGCAAAGAACAGACCATGAGTTTTATTGGCCATGAACTTTAGCCACGTATTTCTGACAGGTGCCCAGGGTATAGACCTTGCTGACCATATTAGGTCAGAAACCCAGCTGGTAAACTCTCTTCTCTGTCACCGTGAGGATACATGAGTATCTCTCTGCAGCCAGATATCATCTTGGTTGGGAGGAGAACCTAAATGATTAAACATTTTCCCAAAGATACTTAGGTTACCCTACAGAATCAATTTAAACTTTAAGACACTGTTTTGAATCCAAATATCTCTGTAAATAAAAGATTTCCCTTCCCCAATCCTCCCACTACCCTCTGGCCCAGTAGGATGGTTACTTATAAGAATTAGTTGCAGGGATTAGTTACAGAGAAATAAAAAGGCCCAAATAACTTGTAGGTCATTGTATTTTAACCCAGCTCTGTATTTAATAGTGCCATAGATAGGAGACAATGCTTGTGAGTTCTCTTAAATGTAATCAAAAATATCAAATCGGATAGAATCCTCTACTATGAAAAGTGTCTCCCCTCTGTTATATTAGATACTGCTAACGCAGAGTAGGAAGAAAGCTCGTACGTATTCACTGGCCACAGGTTGATTTTATTTACAGTACTGAAAGTAAAGAAAAATGGAAATAGTCCATTATGTTTTAGTTCATTTTTTATGTTGAACATAGTTATGATTTTTTTTCTGGGACTCCACAGTGTGAGGGGAGTGATAACATCCTAACAGCGTTCCTTTTTCTAGATCAATGACATTTGCACCACTTGTGGTGGATTTCCTCCTCCTTTTGAGTGCTCTAGGGTTTGGGCACCATCTTAGCCAACTGCCAATAGATTTTCACTACTATCTCTTTCCAACTTTATTCCAGGTTTCTCCTAATTATTTTGTCATTCTTCTTCATCTAATTACCGCAAATGCTCTCTATGAAAGGTATTATTCACTTCATTTTGCAGATACAGAAACAATGGATCCGCAGAGTTAAGAGAAGATATTTCTAAATATTTATTGCACATAAAAATGATGAGAAGTTTGGTCTTAGCCATAGTCCTTTTGAACAGTGTGATTCTTAAAGGAGGTCTGAGCAGCACAACTACAACGTACTAGTCGAAGGTGGATGCCAGAGTGCCCCACCCGGGCCTCTCGAATCACGGGGAACTCTGAGAATCAAGCTGAGAGGTGGAGAAAGGAAACAATCAACATAATCTCCAAACTATGTTGCTGGTACTTGGAAGTGGGGCCTTTGGGGGAGGTGATTAGGGTTAGATGAGGTCATGTGAGTGGGGGGCCTATGATAGGATTAATGGCTTTATAAGAAGAGGAAGAGAGGCATGGCTGGCACACTCCCTCTCTCTCACCATATGATGCCCTCTACCATGTTATGATGTCACAAGAAGGCCTTTTCCAGGTGCCGTCACCTTGATATTGGACTTCCTAGCCTCTGAAGTTGTGAGAAATAAATTTTCTTTATAAATTACCCAGACTGTGGTATTCTGTTATAGCAACACAAAACAAAGATAGACAGTGTCCTTTTTCCTGCCATCAAAACAGAAGATGAGGGAAGGAGTTCTCAAGGGATTCTCCCCAAATCTGAAGGAAATCACAGACCTACAGTGCTGCTTAGAAGGTGTCCGTCAAGACCCCAGGTTTTCTCTAGCTCTGAATTCCATCTCCGCTGTGTGTGTTTGGGATTTGGGCTTGACAAGGCTAGAGAGGGTGATGGTGATGATGGTGTGGTTGCTTTCTCTTTAATCCATGGCTGTTGAAGTTTTGACTACATTAGGGCCAAATGTGGAAATTAACCTAATTTTGACCCTTTTTTTTTCTTTTTTGAGACAGAGTCTTGCTTTGTCACCCAGGCTGGAGTGCAATGGTACGATCTTGGCTCACTGCAACCTCCACCTCGCAGGTTCAAGCAATTCTCTTGCCTCAGCCTCCCACATAGCTGGGATTACAGGCCACACCATCACGCCCAGCTAATTTTTGTATTTTTAGTACAGACGAGGTTTCACCATGTTGGCCAGGCTGGTCTCAAACTCCTGACCTCAGATGATCTGCCTGCCTTGGTCTCCCAAAGTGTTGGGATTACAGGCGTGAGCCACAGTGCCTGGAGACCCTCTTTTAAAATGTACTTCACTTAGAAATCCATTTTGTGAGACGAAACATGAAAGTGATCATACTTCCTGACTGTCTGAAGTGACCGGGGTGTGGCTTAACTTATGGTTTCTAAACTTTTTATTCCCAAAGGAAATATTACACAGGGAGGGCCAATACATACAACAGGGAAAGGCTGACAGCTCAGGGAAACTGAGGGCTGACAGGAGCTTCACCCTCACTCTTGCTTTTCCTGCTCCTCCCACACTTCCTGGGAGCATCCCCTCGGAACCCCACGGGCTCCAGAGTGTAGTTTGGAAATCACTGCATACATAGAAAATATGAGCAAGAAAACCGCACATGAAGAATTATTACTAAGGGCTGCCATAAGCATCATACTTGTCCTTTGGGGAATTATGATTCATTAACCAAGTAAGAACTTACTGCCATTTCTTCTAGCATACTTTATCCCAGGAACACTGTGTGCACAGAATAGATTGACTGTATTGCCACAGTGGCCATTTTAAATTTTAATAAATGCTGTTTCTTTGCTTTGGTTCTCCTTAAATATTCCAATTAGATTCATTTTTATGGTCCCAGAAATGTGCTAGATTTAACAAGAGTTATTAAAATGTCTAAAAACATATATTTCAGGGAACTCCCAATATAGACATTATGAAGAAACACACACACAGACACACACACACACACACACACACACACACACACTTTACTTATATAAAGTGAAATGAATAACAATTCACCACAAGTGAAGTGATATTATAGGACCATGTGTGATTAAAATCCAAGCCTGTTACTCAGGAACTAATTACTCTAGGAATTCAGTACTAAGATTTCCTTGTATCACAGTGGCATCCTAATTATGGTATACAGAAAAATGAAGAAGGTTGAATTCTGCTCTCCTGTGCCCCGGTCATTTCTCACCTGGAATGATGACTTAGTTCTGAGCACCTCACTTTAGGAAAAACGTGGTCAAAGCACAGTGGGCTCTGATGAGAGATCACATCCTATGAAGAAGTGCTAGT
Source organism: Cheracebus regulus (assembly GCA_963574635.1). NCBI lineage: Eukaryota > Metazoa > Chordata > Mammalia > Primates > Pitheciidae > Cheracebus > Cheracebus regulus. Next base: position 51,380 of record CAUYQU010028357.1, read on the forward strand.
ACAGTTGTAGCTGCTTTGTTTGGGGCAGGTAGTACACTGGAGTGATCCCTACTGCACTCGGGATTTTCATGGAAAAGAGTATGTCCAGCCTCTCTACAACCTTCTTCCCCTCTATCCTCCCTCTTCACTTCTCCAGTGGGGTGAACACCAGGGGGTGCCATTGACATAGATCACAGCATCAAGTGTGTCCCTTTGAGCTGTGCAGAACCGTGGCCCAATCACTGTCTTTACAAAAAGGGATTTGAGCTTTCTCATGTGGTTTCAAAAAGTAAGTAAAAATTAAAAGGCCAGACAACAAGGGTAGTGACACTTTGGCTTAAGACAAGGACATTATCATAGTGGGAGAAGATGGAATGAGTGGCTGTAGATGTAGGTGTTTGGAAAGGAGTCTCATTTAGAAGGAAGTCTGTACCTCTAAAATTGATAATAATGATAATAACCTGTGAATTGTGTTTTCGTGATGTGAGTGGCCTTGCAGTATTTTATATTTTTCACAAGTGTTCTCCTTCTTAATCACTACACCAATACTTCTAGGTAGGAAGTATATAATTATTTTTATTTTATAAATGAAGAAACTGAAGTTTGGACAAATTGCATTACTTTCCTAAGGTCACAGAGAGAACAAATTTCTAATTTCAGAGTTAGTCTCTCTAACTTCAGAATGCAAAATCTTAACCATTATGCCACATTGCCTTTCAACAATGAGTTACAAAATCCCATCTTAGCGTGTTCAACTGCCCAGTTGTTGTGAAACTTGATCTACAAATAAAATTAGATCTTGACCTTGTACCTCAAAGGGTAAAATCATTTCTATGGAACAAGGGTAGGTGAGATGAATTTGTCTTGGTCTCACTACTCACTGATACCTATATCTGGGACTCAGGGTGAACCTGCACACCTGGCCTCCAGATGGGGAGAGCTGTTGTACACATAGCATATGCCTCCAGATCCGATTGTATCATCTCAGGCACCCAATACATGAAAAATGTGCACAGGTTCATGCTGGAGATTTTGATTTTGTCATTTCCCAAATGCCCTCTCCAAAAATCACCTTAAGGAGGCAACATGTGGTCTTATGTGAGACTTCAGAGCTGCTGGCGGAAGCAGAAAGGAGCAGAGCCCATCGGAGAACACGTGGTGCTCACTGTCATATTGGAAACACGGAGATAAAAAGGAGAGGCAAAGCCTTTAACTATATGTGCATCCAACAGCTGCAGCTCTCTTGTTGCTGGTGCTTTGTCTGTGAAGTGAAGACCATGGTGAGATCCTCACTGAGGCTCTGTTAGTGCTAAAACAGATGTTCCTTCAGCACTCACATCTTAGGTGGCCACTTTCACGGGGTGGAAAACGATAATCTAAACCTTCCTGTTCTTGCCAAAATAACCATGTGTAGGTCTTTGTTCTGCACGTCTCTGGAACACACAGATTTCTAAGCAGTGGGAACCTCCTGTCCTGTTCAGTTGCTGGACAAACTCTTGTTCTGCCCATTTCACTCTAGTTTCCTGAAATCCTGGCAGTCGGGCTCCCATGACTGGAGCCTGTAAGAGCCTCCTTTGTAAGGAGACTTTTCACAGCTAAAGCCATCAAGGCTGGCAGTGAAGGACACTGGGCTTCAAGCCCATTACAGTGATGACAGGTATTGCCTTGGCTGCCGAAGCTGAGTGGTTGCCCCTGTGCAGGTCTGTCTGGCTCCACCCCAGGGAGGAAGGTGGTGGAAGGTGCCCATGGGCTGCAGTTGGCACTGCCTGGTTGTGGGAAGGATGGCAGAGGACTGACTTGTTGCTGCTTCAAAAGTGTGGAAATTGTTTTGCTCTTTAAGCTGATAGAGAAACAAGCTGGAACAATAAAACTAATTCTCTGAAGCAATCCAAGTATGGAAACCAGAAATGTATACTCAAATCTTTTCTCCATTTTCTTTCTTCATACATTTGGAACATTTGTGGCAGAAAGAGAAACTAGAATAAAACAGATTTAGAAAAGAGAGAGAAGTAGTTTAGAGGGTTGTATAGGGAGGCAACATGATAAAGTCAAAAGAAAAATGGACTTGGAGAGAGAACAGTCAAATCTGGGCCTGCCTCTGAGCGCCTGTGTGGCCCTAGGCAAGTTTCTCCTCAGCTTGAAGACCTGGGCCTGTACGATCCCTTTCAGTTGTAAGATTAAGACCTAAGAGTTCTTGTTATATAAACAGAATTCTTCCAAGGCCATAATTATTCCCATAATCAAGAACTATTTATTAACTAAGCACCAGTGTGTGATTTTCTCAAGATAAGAGCAAGAAGAAATGGTCCTTACAGGCTAGATAGCTGTGACATGAACCAACAACTAAGCATGTCTAAAAATTTGACTAATTCATAATATGAATTCAAAATATGAAGTGAATAAGCAAAAAAAAAAAAATGATACTGTGGGAGCTGAATGTTTTGACAGGGGAAATCCAGACTGTGACTTTCAGATGGTACTCTCTGTTTGGATTGCTCAGGAGCCTGAGCCATACTGGACTCTCTGGCATGGGGCATAACCCAAGCATCTGCATGGCAGAGTTCTGGCTCATTGCCATTTGCAACAGACATGAAGGGAGGGATCAAACAAAAGGAAGCTTCTCAGGTTGACCATCATAAATGGACCAAGGCTTCAGCTCACTTACTGGAGTAGATTTCCTTTTACAGATGGCCTTGGTCACTCTGGGTAGACCAAGAATGTTTAAGTACCTTAACCAACGCTCAGGAGTGGAATCAGGATTCTTCTCCAGGGCTAATGGTTTTAACTGCAATTCTCCATTGCCTGCCTGAGACAGCTGCCAGCCTGGGACTCTGTGACTGCCGCTCCGTGCTTCTCAAGCCAGGTTGCATGTTAGACTCACTTGGAGAGCTCTGTGAAACCATCCATGTCCAGGCTTACCCACAGAGTTCTCAGTTTTCTTGATTTGAGAAGGGGCCTGGGCACCAATACTTTTTAAAATCCCCCTCTGGGTGATTCTAAGTACAACTGCTGTGACTCACTGATGTCCATAATGAAAAATGTCAGACTCCAAAGCAAACTCAGGTGAAGGACTGCCTTCATGGTATGGATCCCTGGCGAATTTGAGCCTTAGAAGACTGGGCTAGCAGCTTGTGGAAGCGGATGCAAATCTTCTAACCCTGTAAGAGCAGATGAGGCTCTGGACCCATGAGAATGCTAGTCTTGGTGAAAATCCCCTGCATGCCACAGGCCTCCCTTGGAGAAATTACCTAAAGAAACACCATGAAGAATTCATTCTGACCTCAAATAGTTACATGGATGTTTGTTGCAAGAAGACACACTAAACCACTGAAGCTCCTGCTCATGAGTAAACCCTGTCTCCCTCCTCTCTGGTTTCCAGAAACAAAGGTTTTTTTCTAAACTCCCCTTACTTCTTGCCTCATGGCTAATGCCCACGGAGGTGAGGTGAATGACCTACTGGTGACCAAGGGAAATGAATCTGCACACGAAGCCCAGGCCCTCCCTCCCTCCCTTCTCGTTAGGAGCCAGCTTCCCCTGAAAAACAGCCACATTCTGCTCTACTTTGTCATGTCTATGGGGCCCTCCCTCAGTGGGAAGGCTTAGGTTTTGTAAGAGTGACCGTAAGTGTGGTGATATTTCCTAACTCCAGGAAATAGAGCTAGTCATGCCACACCTCTTTGCTCTTCTCATGAACTGAGGCTTTTTGTTTGTTTGTTTTTTGAGTCAGGGTCTTACTCTGTCACCCAGGCTGGAGCGTAGTGGTGTGATCACAGCTCACTGCAGCCTTGACCGCCTGGGCTTAAGTGATCCTCCCACTCTAGCCTCCCGTGTAGCTGGGACTACAGGTATGTGCCACCTCACCTATTTCTTTTTGTTGTTTGTTTGTTTTTTAGAGAGACAGAGTCTTCTTATGTTGCCTAGGTTGCTCTTGAACTCCTGCACTTAAGTGATCCTCCTGCCTTGGCCTCCCAAAGTGCTGGGATTACAGGTGCGAGCCACCATGCCCCACCCAAGGTAATATTTTGACCTTCCTTTACCCTATTCTTTGTCCATCTCTTAATTAGTTTATAACTTAGATGGGAAAAAGAGAGATGTGTATTGGCTTCTTAAATAAATCCCATCAGTTCCCTATAGAATGCCATTTTCCCCTAGCTGTCTGTTCATGTAACAAAAAGAACAAGAAAATACAACAAATTCTCTCCCTATTTCTACTATCCCACCATTATGTTATAACTCTCATTATAATGTGTTAGTTTTTCTTTGTGATAATAATCATCAACCCATTTGTAATCCTTATGTTTCTACCCACAAGTGACAACCAGAATTTCAGGATTAATTGCGAGAGCCATAAAGAGCTTTTTGGACATTTCCCTAAGAGCCTCCATGAATAGTAACAAGGGCAAATAGTAACCCCAGGTTCCAGCTGTCTCCACTGCCGTGGCAGGTTACGATGCTTCCTTTCTTTAAGTAGAGGCCAAGAGAGATGGCTTTTCAAGACTTCCAGAGTCTGCATGACATAAAAAGCTTATTCCAGTAAAGGGAAACAGACTCTTGTCATCTGACACCAATGAGATGCCCTTCCCTTGGCTGGCAGGGATCTGGAGGAGGAGGAGCAGATAACCTTCAGCCTAAATAAGCAATATCATCATTATTCTGGAATCTCTCTGAAGCATGGCTGGTTACAATGTGGAATTCCACAGGGCACGTGTCTCTCAGACTTTATCCAAGGGAGTACGTTATCAGAAGGACCTCATTATAACAGAGTCTCCAGGGACAGTGTCAGCCAGCAGGCTTCAAGGTAGCTGGTAAAATTCTGGTGCTGGTCTGTTTAATCACTGCATGCTTGTTAATACAGTCAAGCCTCAGTTACAACAGAATCAACAGCCCAGTTTGTCACTCATCCATTCCTTGTTCCTTCATCACCTGATTGAGCTTCTGGCTTGTTAATTGGGCAACTCTGGGTGTCAGACAAAATGAGTGTCTCTTGTTTGAAATGCCTAATCCAGAGGCTTTTCACCTATGTGTTGTTTCCTCTCACCAGCACCTGTGCTCCGTGCCATGCTCTTTGCTAATTGAGGTTGGGAAAGGTGTGAGGATTCTGCTCACGGACTCAGCTCTCCCATAGGGGTCTGATACCAAAGCAATATCACAACAGCAAAAGGAAGAGTCCATCTGGTCAGGCTTCGGTGGTTCAAGGCCTTCAGAATCCGCCTTGAGTCTCTCGCTGGCTGTAAACTGAAAACCATCTTGGTTGGCCCCATCCACCCATGTAAGTGATTTAACGACAGCTTGCAGAGGACCAAGCTTTCACAGAAAGAAGAGACGAGCACAAGAACTTGGACTCCAGAAGAGCTGCCTAACAGATTATTTTTCTATGGTATTTCATGAGAACAAACGAAGTAAGAACTTTCCTTTAGTTGGAGTGGCCTTTGGCATTGTTTACTTCCTTTTTATTATTCTGAACTGTACTTCGAACCCTGGCAGCATTTCTGTCCTAAAATCCTATGGCTAGAGGTTTATTTTTCAGTCATTTCAAATCATATCTGATAGAGTGAGCATGCTGCCTGGACTCATCACTTTATTTCAGAAGAAATAAACTCACCCTTTGAATGACAATAGTGATTGCCCACAGCTTTATGTTTTCCACACTGAAGTGGCAGGCTTCATTTAAAAATAATGTCTTCCCTCATCAAAAAAGAACTAGGATAGAACCCCCAACTCTGCTGATGTCTGGGTAGTGACCTAACACCCATGTTTTGGACAATCACTGTCTTATATTGGGTTTTCATTGCATGCAGGATAATTCTTTGTCAATGCTGGTTGTGTCAGCTGTGATCTGAGGTAATGACATTTTCTACTTTTGCTTGAAATTTTGAAAATACACAAGCTGTTAACATTTGCAAGATTGGATTCTGTTTTCTTTACAAAGCAACCTGCTTTGCTGAGATTCTCTCCATCTGTCAGGGGATGTGTGATGTGGCGTAGACTTTATGTGCTGCCTTTCTGGAACATGGACAGAGCAGCAGCACAGAAAAATGAGCATTTCAGCTCTGCGATGATTTGTGAAAAAAGCTCAGATCACCGGGCAGGCATTTTGCTGACACCTGTGAAAAGTAAGTGCATGAGAGAGTGTGGCATGACGGTCAGAGCCCACATGCTGGAGCTGGACTGCTTGAGTCAAATCCCAGCTGCTCAGCTCTAGTGAACTGAATGGTGGCCCCCAAAAGATATGTGTCTCCTAATCCCTGGAATCTGTGAATGTGACCTTACTAGGTAAAAGGGTCTTTGCAGATATAATTACACTGAGGTTCTCGGAGATGAGAACATCCTGGAATATCAGGGTGGGTCCTATATCCAATGATAAGTGTCTTCTTAGAGGAGATAGAAGAAGACGCAGACCCAGAAGAGACTAAGTAAAGACAGAGGCAGAGACCAGGGTGAGGCTGCTGCAGGCCAAAGAATGCCTGGTGCCAGCAGAAGCTGGAAGGGGTAAAGAAGGACCCTTATCTGAGGCCTTTGGAGGGAGCGCAGCCTGCTGACACCTTGGTGTTGGACATCTGGGCTATGGAACTGTGAGAGAAACTTCTGTTTTTCACCCAGTTTGTGGTACCCTGTTATGGCAGCCACAGGAAACTAATGCACCTTTTACCACCTGAGTGACCTTGGCCAAGTTATTTAACCTCCATGAATCAGTCCCCTCAAAAGAACGCCCTCCCCCCAGGGTCACCGTAAGGATAAAATGCTTTAGCACAGATGACTCGTTTAGCATAGGTGACTGGTACCTAGTGTGTTGTATGTCAGTGTTTCTGTTACAGCAGCAGCAGCAGACGCAGCAGAGCTTAGATTGCAGCTGAGTCCGTGTTAGTTAGAAGAGTCACAGTCTGGGACACAGGACACTTCTGGAAGAATCTCCCTCCATGATCCCAGCTTTCCAGCAATGTTTTCCAAGCAGCTAAAGAACAGCAAGCAAGAACAGGCTTCCCTACAAGAACCATTATTCAGACGTCTCTGCATTTGACTGGTTTTGGAGAAGCGTGACTTCTGGAGGTTTACATGCTGGGACCTTGGCAGCACACATACTGAAAAACCACATTGATGGTGGTTTCCCAGATGCTGGGCTCTCTCTGAGCTTGACCTGCCTGAGAAGATTAGAGGCAGGTGCCTGATCTGATCAGTCAACTCAGTGAAACAACTGCATTGATTCAAGCAGTAAGATGTTAGGATTTTCTGTTCTCAGTGGCCTAAAAGGTTCCATTCCTTTCCCAAAGTGCTTAGCTTGATTCCAGGGAACAATGTTGTGTGGAAGAGAACCTGGCCACGATGATGAGATCACGTATGACTAAGTCTACTTGCCTTCATGGAAAGATATGGAGTTTTGGGCAATTTCTTTGAAGCCCCTCTAGAGGCTTCTAAAGATTGCTTAGCACCATCTGGTTTTTAATCCTGACTGTCAAACTTGTTGATTTTTGTCCTGGACCATCTGTTTTTCAACTTCCCATGGAACCTTTCTTTTGGGGAAAGTAGGGAAAGAAATACTATATTTTTAATCTGTTTTGTTTTGCCTTCTCATCCCAGTCACAGCATTAGAAAGGGAAAACTGACTGTCTGACAAAGCTCTGAAAGATTGGACATGAAGTGCTGGCCTTGTTATCTGCAGGGCACCTCCCTATGGATTGGATACCTTTTCCTTCACTCTCTGATAAAAAGTGAGACAGGCTGAGCATAGTCTTGTGACCGTTTAATGCCGGTGACCAGAACACTGGTCTGTACCACTTGCAGCAGTCACAGTGAGGAAGAGCAGGGACCCTGGGGTCTGCGTACCTGTGTTTGAATTCCAGCTGAGCTCATTCCTAGGCCAGTGCCTGGGAAAGTTATCTGACCTCTGAGATCTAGTCTACTAGCCTTGCAAGTGAGATTATGACAGCACCTACCTCAATGAGACATTGCATATCATCTCATTTAATCCTCAACATGCCTCAGTGTCTAGCATTTAATAAGTTCCCATAAACACTAGTTATTATTATTCCTTAATATGATTAGCACTTTAAATAATAAAGTGGGAGAGAGCAATGCTGCTTGCCCCACCACTGGCCAGAGAACTTGCAGCAAGGAGAATGCTTAGGTGGAACACATAGGCCTTTTCTGTGTTCATCCCATTCTGAAAGATTTGGTGTTTCCATATATGAAATATGAAGATGAGAAATGGCCATTTCCAAACTGGTGAATCCCTTGGTGCCTTTTTCTCCATTGTGATTCATCTGGAGTACCCTCAGTTTTCAGTGGGCATGGTCATTCCACACAAGCCATGAGCTGGGGGAACATTGTACTGTAGTAAACCCAGGGCCTCCCTGACCAGAGCTGCTCCAATTTTATAAACCCAAATTGAAGGTGGGATGATGGATGCAGGCTTCCCTGGCAAATGCTTCCTAAGCATCATAGACACTGTCACTTCTAGGGGGCTGCAGGTGCCTCATTGTATAATTTTGGTCAGCAGAAAGAAGCAGTAATAACTGAACTACCCTTCTGAACAAAAGGATATCTCTCTTCTCTGCAACCATTATTTATTGCATGAGATTTCAGAATGATGATGCTAAAAAAAAGCAAGTTTATTAGAGACATCATGAGATTGTATAAATAAAATAAAGTAATATCTGGGACAGATATATCAAAGAAAATTGAACCCAAAATGTCTAACTTTGCAGGCCGTACTCAGCCAGAATTCCCAATGAATTAAAACACAGACTGCATAATTATGTACACAAAATGCCTTTAAAGTTGCTCCATAAATTTGGAGAAAAAAGAATAGTCTGTTTAGAGCTACTAGGGCAAAATTCCTTACTGTGGGTTTATAGGCACTAGTGCAAGTTGTTCCCAAATCCCCCTTTATATTTTTTAATTATAAATAAGAAAGAACAGAGTCTCCCCTTGCAACTTCCACTTCATCACAGCCTCCAGGCACGGAGGACAGAATTTCTGGAAAAAAGAAAGGCTTAATTCCAGGTCTCTAATAGTCAAGTTATAGTCAGACTGAACATCCATTATTTTTAATCCACCATATTTTTCCTTTGAAAACCACATATTATTTAACATCTTGAATGCTTTACATTAAATTTGTTGAAAAATTCTCCGTTTACCATATTTTGTTTTTATTTCTTCATTTTTGTTTTCAAATAAGTCAGAGAATCAAGTTAAATGGGCAATAATATGTAAGTCATTGAGTTAATAGAGAAATTTGGGGCCAGCCGTGGAGGCTTACATCTGCAATCTCAGCATTTTGGGAGGCTGAGGCAGGCACATCACTTGAGCCCAGGAATTTGAGACAAGCCTGAGCAACATGGAGAAATCCTGTCTTTCCCCCAAAACACAAAAATTAGCCCGGCATGGTGGCATGTGCTTCTAGTTCCAGCTACTCAGGAGGCTGAGGCATGAGAATAGCTTGAGCCTGGGAGGTAGAGGTTGCAGTGAGCCAAGGTCACGCCACTATACTCTAGCCTGGGCAACAGAGCAAGATCTTGTCTCAAAAAAAGAAGAAAAAGAAAAGAAAAGAAATTCTGGGAATTCTAGCTTTCTCTTGGTGCATGCTATCATTCCATTGAAACAAGCAGTCTCTACATGTGGCAGACAAGTTCCTAGGGTATGCAGAAAGGGGCAATATCTTGGTTCTTGCTGCAAGAGAGTTAACTGCTGATGGGACCTACAGTTGAGCAATGACTCAGGGACCTGGCTGGTAAAGAGGAAGGAAGTGGCTATGGAAAGTTGCTGTTAAGTAAATGGAGCCCCAGAGTAACATACAATTGACCAAGTCATCCCATCCCCAACACCAACCATTACTGAGAGTAACAATGTGGAGACAACCATGGAAGCTGCTGGGTCCATTTGTCCCTTATCTGAGTTTCCTTCATTACAGCTCTTAATGATACTGAACTCTAATAACATGACATGGAAATGCATGGGATGAAGGAGCTGGGGGGGATTTGCCCTCAACTCCACAGTCCCATAAGAGATTGATTTGTCTTTTTAGAAATAGTTATCAACTAAATTGAGATTGTTAAGAGTTATATCTTTGAAGATACCAAGTAATTGCATTCATAAGAAGTATTCAAAATCATCATTTCATAAATTTTTCCAATATCACTATGAGTAGGGATTGTTGTTCTATTTTACCAATGAGGTGTCTCAGTACTAAATGTAGGAAGAGTACTTGATCTTAGTAGCATAATAGAAAGTATACATTAAAACAAGAAGACGTATTTTGACCATCAAACTAGCAAAGATATATAACCTATAAAATTAGCAAGGTTTAAAAAATAATGTTTTATGCTGCAAGGTTATGCTGACATTGAAATGAAGATTCTCTTTCTGCTGATAAAAGTACACGTTGGTTAGACCTCCCTGAAGAGCAATTTGCAATGTGTCTCAGGAAAATTATTCATATATTTAGATGCAGTAATTTTATTTCTGAGATTTTCTTCTAAGGAAGTAATAAGAAATGTGGACAACTTTTGCATTCAAAGATGTTTCTCAAAATGTTCTTCATAATGGTAAGAACTTGGATATAACAAATATTTAACCACAGGAAGTGGTTATGATATACTTACATGATGGAATATTATGGAGACCCTAAAATTATGTTTTTGAAACATTTTAATGACATAAGAAAACATTTAGAATGCACTGTTAAGTGAAAAAAGCAAGATTAAAAACTTACATAATAGTATGATCATGGTAATATAAAAAAGTGTGTAAATCCATTCAAACTAGACTGGAAGAAGTAGAACTTAGTTAATTTGTTCAAAGTCAAATACCTGCCAAGCAGAGGAGCCAGCACCTAAACACAGTTCTTCTGACACTAATTCCAATGTTTCCTTCCCCAAACTATGATGTCTTGGAAAATATTCAGTTTGAGTAATACATTGTTGTTTGTTTTATTAGAAAACAAACCATTCGTGGAATTATGCTAAAATCCATTACTACTTTGATTAGATTCAGTAATTCAAGTAAGTTTTGGGGTATTGCTCAACTTCCCCAGTCCTGCAAGTTGCTGATACCACACCCACATTTAAAACATCCAAGTATGCTAAGCCCACTGCTAGGACTCAGTTTCCAAAATGTATTACCTGTACTAGATCTGTAACCCCCCTTAACACAGAAAGAATCATAACATTCAGTATAGAAGATGACTTGGAAAGGTCATTTTTTTTCTAGTAGTTTCCAAATTGAACTAAACAGCAAAATTACCAGGATGATTTTCTCAAAATACAGTTCCAGGTCCTACCCAAAGAGATTCTATTTTAGCAAGTCAGGGTGGAGCCCTGTCCCATATTTTAAATAGTATCCTGGGCAGGACCATCTTTAAACTATTCCAACCAGTGGTAGAGATATGTCTGATGAGGTCTCTACATGCACAGAGTTACATGTGGTGATTCCACTATTTCAGGTTGGAAAAACACCTCTTCAAAACCAGGATTCATTTATAATGCGAGTACACTGGCCACTGAGTCCTGTAACCACTTGGCTCATTCTTTCAGTGATTTCTGGGGAAATCACTTTATCTTCCATTAATGCTTACACTGGTTATTGACTGTTGCTTAACAAAAAATGCTCAAACTTGGTGGTGTCAGACAACAAACATTTATTATCTTATGGTTTCTATGGATCAAAAATCTGGGCACAGTTTAATTGGGTACTACTTGGTCAAGGTCTTCTGAGGTTGCAGGCAAGCTATTGGTCAGGGCTGTGATCTCATCTGAAGGCCAGAGAGAGTGAGAAAAAGGGAGGGAATCTGTTTCCAATTTCACTTATGCAGTTATTGGTAGGTCCTTCTTCACTGCACTAAATCACAAAGTGGTAGCTGACTTCCCACAGAAAGAGAGAACAAAGAAAGTAGGAGCAAGAGAGCAAGAGTAAAAGGCAGAGAACAAGAAAATGTGCACCCATATGCACCCAAATGTGCACCAAAGATAGAAGCCACAATCTTTTTGTGATCTAATCTTGAAGTGACATCTCATCATTTTTTCATATTGTTAGAAGCAAGTCAACTTCAGCACATAACCAAGGAGAGAAAATTATACAAGGGTGTGAATACAAGAACCAAGAGTCATTGAGGACCATCCTAGGGAGTATTTGATGTACTGTCCTGGGCAAATGGCAGAAATAAATTCCATACCAAACCACCTTCACCACTATCCTTTAATTTCTACTTGGTGAGTAAGCAGAGGTGAAGCTGGAGTGAACTCTGCATATTTATGATAGTTAAACCCAGAGGGCCAAAGCAAAAGGAAAATCTGCAAGTTTAGTGTAAGTCGGTGCTGGAATTTTCAAACATACAGCATGAGCTGTGAATATCATCTTAGGTATCAATGGTGAGACTTGGTCAACAGGGTCACTCATTCTTTTTTTTCTTTAAAGAAGTGCACATTTCAAATAGTCTTGGGGACTATTGTTTTCAGTTTCTATTTTTTCTGGCTCTAACTTGTGAAACCATATTCAGTGCTTCTAGAAAAGATATTTGAATTCCATGGCCTGATCTCAACTGCCACTTGCTCAGGGGTTAATACAACTATATCTTCCATTTTCTTTGAGAGAGAGAGAGAGAGAGAGAGAAACAACAAATATTGAGTAAAAAATAAATGCATTTATATGTATTTTATATGTATATAAATATGCAGTTGACTATTGAACTACACACATGGGTTTGAGCTGTGCAGGTCCACTTATAGGTGAATTTTTTTCAAGCAAATGCAGATTGAGGGATGTAAAGTCTGGGTATAGGGAGGTCAGACTTTTCACATACAAAGGTTCTGTAGGGCCTACTGTGGGACTTGAGCATGTGGGGATTTTGGTATATGCTGGTGTCCACTCATGTACTGTGGACGACTATGTGTGTACATGTATATATGTGTGTATATATGTGTGTGTGTGTATATATATATTTATATGTGTGTCTTTACATGTGCACACACACCACACTTCCTTGGGACCATCTAGCGTGCCTTAGCTCACCCTCCATCTCCAGCTTAGGCTTCAGAGCAGAGCCTTCTAGTAATGTGAACAAAGTTAAGTTTCCAGACCCAATTAGTTTATCCGCTACATCTACCGTGTAGAGTTAAATCCAGCTTGCCATCTGGTTGCCAGATGCCCAGTGCATTTTCCAGCATCTCAACTTGCTATTGAGTCACAGCCACAAACAAAAGCAGCAGATACAGCTGCCCAATGGCTGCTTGTAGGATGCAATGTTTTCTGTCCCTCCCCATGAAATCACTGGTGAGGAGGGAGTCCCCATTGTCATTTCAGCTGCCAAGACATTTCATGCTAATGAACTGTGAAGGGGAAGTTGCTAATGATATGAAATCCCTTTTTATGGCCAGGGCTGGGCCAAGGCCACCAGAGGGGTGGTGGAGAGGTTCTTAACAAGGGAGGCTGATTCCTCTGTTTGTGGAAGGTGAGAGAACAGGCCAATCCATAAACAGTGCCCAAGTACTCTGGGGGCATCAGCCTGTTTCCATAAGCCTCTATCCCCTTCCTCTCTGGTGCCTCAAAATTTTAAATGGGAGCCTGTTAGCTAAATTCAGAGGGAAATAGAAGGAGAAATACTTTTGGCAGATCACCTAGGAAAACTAAGAGTAATTCCCAAGGTACCTGTTTGAATTAAGGAAAGTCCCATAAAAAAATTGCTATTCCACTGGAGTCCACGTCCACTCTAATTCAAGCCAGCTGATGGCCTGAAGATGTGAACGAAGGGGTGGCCAAGGGAAGTGCATGTGGGGCAGTGGAAAGACCCGTGCTTGGGAGTCAGAGAATCTGCTCCATGTCTCACTTTGTTATTTTTGGCAGTGTGATCTTGTGCAAAACACCAGAATTTTCTGAATTTTATATCCTTATCTACATGATATCATTAGCAACTTCAGGTGATTGTTATGAAATTAAGTGAGATTACATCCAGAGAAAGGGATATTAAAATGCTGTCACTATTTTAAAAATGTATATGTCTTTGCCATTCTTTCCCTGTGACAGAAATTCTGCTACCAGGGAGGTATGACTCTTTGGGATAAGGTTCTGTTCTCTTGGTGACCTTTTCAAAAAGCAAATGTCTTTGAAAAAAGTAACACAGGATTTGTGAATGATCAGTCAATATATTTCTTTTCCCCAGTAAATGGAGTGTTTTTGTTTGTTTTAGAGAGCTTTCATTTAGACAACTAAAAACAATTAGAAGCAGTGTACAATGAAAGAGAAATTAAACCGGTTACTTTATCATGTATTCCCTCTTCTTTACAACCAAAGCAAAAAACAAAACAAGACAAAACAAAAAAAACAGGCATTCTGCTTTAAGGAAAAGAGTCAGAAAAATAAGCCAATATATTTTCTTCATGATAACATAAACAGCTACAAGAACCCTAACTGTAATAAGAGAAATTGGACGTTGGCTTGTATATATTCATTAAAAAGATAACAGGCTGCTGTACTATAGGGGGACAACTCCACCTTCCTTCATCTGATACTCTTGATTCCTCTTGAACTACAAGTTCATTGTTCTAGCTACAGAGGAACTAATTCATTTTTTTCATTACTTACTGCTCTTTCTGCCTTAAGCACAGCGTAAGTCTGGAAGGCTGATGCTTTTCTAGGCTTGCTTGTTTTAGTCTGTAAGTTGTATGCTAACTGCAGCATACGACTGACTCTCAGGCCTTAACATCAGGCGTTGAAGAATAGATGCAATCTGAATTCTCTGAAGCAATTTCCTCAAGTTCCTCTTCTGCTGTCTCTGGAAAACCAATCTTGGGCTTTGCAGCTCACCACTGTCTTCTTCAGGAAGCACACATTTCCAAGCCATATGTTTTTCCTACCAACGTTTACCATAGTCTCAATGTTCCATCTTCAGAAGCACAGGCATAGAGTTCTCCATCAGGACTAAATCTTACATAGTGAATAGGACCGAAGTGTCCCTTGTAGGATTCTAATTCTTCTCCACTATTATGATCGTACTTATAAAATTGAAAATCTCCACCACCTGCAACAAGAAATTCTTTCTCAGGATGAAGAGATGCAGAATTGATGGTTGCAGGAGCTTCAAAAGATTTCGGTGGGTCCAAACTTACTGAACTATGAAAAACAATAGATCGTACATAAGTTACAACTGAAATCTCTCCCTCAAGAATATATTCCATGCTACTAACAGACATATTAAAATTTAGAGATTTCACTTCTGTCATAATAGCATGATCCCAACGTTGAACAGTTTTGTCATCAGCAGAAAGAATCTGTTTCTTTCTTTCTTTCCAAGGGACATTCTGAAATTTTCAATGTTTATGAAGGAGAGTGGAATGAATGAATCCTTGGAATGAATGTTTGTTGAACTCAGCAGAGATGAACTCAGACTGTGGGCAAAGCTTGTTCACAGTACTCAACCAAACCTAGAGCCCAGGGTTGTAGAAATCCAGAAGGAAGAGTCCTCTTGCCATGGGGTGAGCAGTGAGCTGTCTATACCTGGGCAATGGCACTTTAGAATCAAGAGGCTGTTTGATACTAAATTGAAATAATTCTTTAGTCTAGACCAGGCAAGAAAAAAGGCCAAAATGTGCTTTGGGAATTACAGTCATTATCAGAAATATATTTCAAGAAGGTTTTTTTCCTCCTATAACACTGATGTTATAACATGATTTTTGGGAAGTGTCACTTGATTGGAAGGTGTTCCTAAACCAATTTCTGAATCTCTTTCTGTACTGGCTCTAGTTCCGATGCACACAGAGCTTCCCTCAGCTTTTGGGCAGAGTCCACCTGAGACACATCATAGGATCGGGGTCTCCATGTCTTTAGCTCCTGTTCTCACTAAAGTAGGTGAGAGTGAGGCCAAGTGTGTAAACGGCAAAATGGCTCCTACTTACCAAGCACAGACTGCATGCCAGGCACACTGCTAAGTATCTTGTACATATTATCTTTTTTTGCAGGTTTATTGACATATTATTGATGTACAATAGATTACATATATTCAACATGCACAGTTTGGTGGTTTTACATATGTATATACCCATGAAACCATCACCATGATCAATAATGAACATACGGATAACCCCAAAGGTTTCCTGATGTCCCTTTTTGATCCTTCCCTCTCACCTCTCCTTGGCCCATACCCTCAACTTCAGACAACCACTCACATGTTTTCTGTCACTATAGGCTGTGTTTTCTAAATCTTTATATGAATGGAATCATGCAGTATGGCCCCCTTTTCATCTGACTACTTCACTCAGCATAATTATTCTGAGATGTATTCATGCTATGACATGTAATAATAATAATAGTTCATTCCTTTTTATTGGTAAGTATTTCATTGTATGGATTTCCCACAGTTTGTTTATCCAATCACCGATTGACATACATTTGAATCATTTCCAGATTTAGAACACATTAATTAAGCAGGTTTTAAAACTGAGGTCGTTTGTTTCCTTTAATCCCTAGAATGAAGTTCCAGAAAACACTTTCTGAAAATAGCCAGGAGTCCAGAAGTCAAGTTGAACCTGCTTCAACAGACCAACCTCTTTCTATTAGCAGTCCAGAGATCCAGATGCTTGCAAATGTCTGGTGCAGGCCTATCTCAGAACACTCCTCACAACAGTGGGGTACTGATGGCTGAGCAGACTGTGCCCAGGCAGGCTGAGCCCAAGGCACAGAAGCAGGCAGAGTCCCAGTTCCCTGTTCCTCCAGCAGCCTTAGGTACAAGCGCACTATCTTGCCTCAGTGTTGGAATTCTTCGGAACCAGTATTGCATCCATATCTCTTCTCATTAAAGCACTTTTGATTCCCTCACTCAGCTCCAGCACAGAGTGGTGGGAGTGGAGGAGGTTCTGGAATAAGTCACCTCGTAGGCATGGGCAAAAGAGGGGTGATGCCAGTGGGAGACAGGGGGAATGGGAGGCAAAGCTCCACGCTGGAACTGCTGCTGAAGAGCATGAGGGCAGAGGCCTCTTCTCTGGCAGTATTCCCAGGTGCTGGTGGTGCAGGATGCTTTCACAGCAGTATTCAAGGGACTATGACACTCCATAGGTTCAGCTTAGAGGACTTCACACCCTCCATGGCCTGACCTACAATGATTGGCTCGTGGCATTTTGTTTTCACACGGTCACACCTCAGGGTGAGCCAGCTCTGCACTAGGATGCCCTGCTTTCTCTGCAGCCTCACAGGCCTGAACTGCACGCTCATGCCCTGTGACTCAGTTCTGGCGGGCCTTGGTGCTATTACATCTGGAACTCAAGGTAATATGTCAGTGGCCTGGATTCACACTCAGAACCACCTTGAAAGTCTGTACTGTTACCACCATGTCGCAGGGGTAGAAGTAGATGTCTCTGTAAACGACCTTTGGGTAGCAGGTGGTCAGGCAGGAAAAATGGTTCTGCTACATTATATGTATCAGGAGTATATTGACAGGAACATGTGTGTTGGGAATATATATGTTAGGAACAGCATGAAGAAAAAAAGGCCTTGCCAGTTCTGAGCAAGCTACATCATACATCTTGCTGGAGTTTTTGCTATATGGAATTGGTAATTCCTAGAGATGTTAGTTACCTAGCACGAGAATTGCAAAGAACAAGCTTGGCCATGGAAGCCCTTACTAATGCAGATAACTATGTGTTTAAGAATGGGCGCGCAGCAGCAGATGCCCAAGCTGCACAGGCTTGGGCAAGCCACTGCCCTCTTAGCATCTGTTTTCTCATCTACAAAATATGAAAAATAATTGAATTTTCTTCAATTGAAGCTGCAATGTGATGATAAATGTTGAGAGTTTAACACTGTGCCTATTGCAGTAAGAACTCTGCTCTTAACTCTGTTAGGAGTGTTCTCTTGCCTTCACACTTCAGACAGATATGGAATCAACCTAAGTGTCCATCAATGGATGACTGGATGTAGAACATGTGAGATATATGTATAGATATAAATATATGTGATATAAATATACATATATCATGTGTGTATACTACTCAACCATAAAGAAGAATGAAATCATGTCTTTTGCAGCAACATGGATGGAACTGGAGGCCATTATCCTAAGTGAAACAATTGAGACACAGAAAGACAAATAACACATGTTCTCATTTATAAGTGGGATCCAAATAATGTGTACACATGGACATAGAGGGTAGAATAACAGACACTGGAGATTTAGAATGGTGGGAAGTGGGTGAGGGATGAGAAATTCCTTAATGGGTACAATATACATTATTCAGATAATGGGTACGCTAAAAGCCCAGATTTCACCACTGTGCAACATATCCATGTAACAAAATGGCACTTGTACCCCTAAGTCTAATATGTGTGTGTGTGTGTGTGTGTGTGTGTGTGTGTGTGTGTGTGTGTATTTTTTGAATGACCTGCCAAGTCACTCAGACCTCAGCAAAAGATAGAAATTGCTGCCCTTAGTGATACCATCAGATCTCATTCACATTAATGTTGCTGGTCTTTCTTCATATTTTGGAGCAGGGGAGAGAGGGCCTCATGTTTCTGACAACTAATCACTTTCTGTGCCCTCTGCCAGCTTGGTTACAATCAGCTTCCTCTGGCAGCCCATCTGGAAGTGAGTTCAATCGCCTGTATGTGGGTGAGTGTATGTATATGTACTCCATTTCCTTCTATTAACATAGGGACCATTTCTCACCTTGTTTTCTAGCTTTGCAGCCAAACTGAGTACAGGGCTCTTATTGATTTTTGTGGCCTGGAGTTGGGTTTCTTTCAGTGAAAATGAAACTTACTCAGATCAGTCCCATGGAGCATGGAGCAAGCAGAGAAATGAGCCATAAATTCAGGTGTACCCAAGTAGGGGCTGCAGTTAGATTTGGTTCTTTCTTTGAGTGCAGGCCAAATGTTGCAGTTGGGCTTACACTGGCTGTACAGGGAAGATTTGTGGAGCTTTTACTATGAAACATAATTTCCATTATTCACCCTACTCACATGCGTTCTGCTAGAAAAAAAGAATTCCCACTGTAGATTTGAGTTAACTAGTTCTGAAGCCAGTAAATTTGAAGTGGAGAGGCATGAAAAGGGGGAGGTTTTCCATTCTATCCCCTTGTGTTTATCATTGCTGAGCGCTTACATGTTAGGGAAGGAAGAAATGTTCTTATACTGGATTAAACTTTGCAAGTAGCATTATTGTTCTGTAGACCGACAGGGTTTTATTTTTTAAAGTTAAGAAAATTGACAACTTTTGGAAAGGATTTGAACCGTATGTCTGCTATTTCTGTCAGACAAACACAGCGAATGATTTCTTAACTCTTCTGTTGGATATTAGACTTGGTACCTTTAGTAAAGGCCAATGGATTGAATTGTTATGTTCCAGGGATGGGGTTTGACCTAATGGAATATCTATATTTACGTAGGGTGAGTGGACTTCTTATCTAGAATGAGACAACCAACCAGCCAACTCCTGAGGTTGAGAACATGACTTTGGCCCTTCTCTTAATTTCTAAAGGGATTAAATTTCATAAAACTTTTTAACCTCAGAGTTTCACATGTTGAAATGAGCAGATCCTGCAGAGGTCACTCATTGCGAATATCTTTTAGTTATTTTTTTGATGATATGAAAAGACTGCTGACTGATAGTTTGCTGTTTTTAAATAAAACTTCTGTGAAGAGAGTCAAGGTAGAATTTCCTCTTTGTATTTTGTTTGCTGCCTTTCTTCTCACTTCTCTTTACTCATCTTGCCAAAACTAACGTTTCTGTATGGCTTTGGTATGCTTTATCCTCTAGTAGGACTTTTGATCTCTAAAGATTTAAAGTTTGGAATAAGCATTGGTGGCCTTGGGTTTGTAAAAACTCTTTCTTAATATCCTTAATGTCTTGCTTTTTTGAACATCCATTGCCCAGTAATGTGGCTTACCTTATATAAGTCCAATGAATCAATTCAGCACAGTATTGGACAAATATCTGGTAAGTTTGGAACAGTATAACTGACTGAAATAAGCTTTTAAGAAGTCATGAATTCACTGTAAGTGACTTTCAGAACTTTGCATGTAGAACTGGCTTAGGAATCCAGATGGGGGCCTGAATCAAGAAGAGAGTATCTCTCAATCTTAATTCTAGTTGGTATTGGTTTAGCAACTCTTAAGGAACCATGGTAATCTTTCCTTTTCCCCAGTTTGCTGTTCATTCTCCTTCAAAGGAAAGATCATTCCCATTTGTTGGTTATTATGGAGCAACTTAAGCACAAAATCAGTAAGACTAATTCTCATAGCTAATCTCCATGTGGCCAGCACCTGTGTTCTGTGTCAACACCTGGGCTTATCTATGCAACCACCTGCAAATTCTGACCACCGATCATGAGGTGAGTTAAGTGTGTGGATAAACCAAACAGATTCACTTCACTCCTGGAGGCCTACTATATTAGTCCCTTTTCATGCTGCTGATAAAGACATACCTGAGACTGGGCAATTTACAAAAGAGGTTTAATTGAACTCACAGTTCCACGTGACTGCAGAGGCCTCACAATCATGGTGGAAGGCAAGGAGGAGCAAGTCACATCTTATGTGGATGACAGCAAGCAAAAAGAGAGAGCTTGTGCAGAGAAACTCCCATTTTAAAAACCATCAGATCTCATGAGACTTATTTACAATCATGAGAACAGCATGGGAAAGACCTGTCCCCATGATTCAGTCACCTCCCACTGGGTCCCTCCTACAACATGTAGGAATTCAAGATGAGATTTGGGCAGGGACACAGCCAAACTACATCAATTGCCTAGGGCCGGACAGTGGTGGGAGGTTTGCAAAATGATGGCTAATGGTTCCAAGGTTTCCTTTTGGGTTAATGAAAACATTGTGATATTGACTGAGTTAATGGTTGCAAAATTCTATGAATATACTAAGAGCCATTGCATTGTACACTTTAAAAGGGTGAATTGTATAATGTGTGAATTACATCTCAATAAAACTGTTACACAGAAAGAAAAAGATAAGCAGGTTCAAAGATATTAGGTGGCCACAAATAATCAATGTCAATTATAGGACATTACAATACCTTCAGCTAAGAAATTAAGAACAAGCCAGAAAATAATACCCCATGGTCTCCCTGGACTAGGCCGAAGTGTCCCCTTTCCTCAGCCTAATTCTAAATCAACCCTAAGCTCTGAGTGCATCCCTGAGAATCTATATATGGTAGAGGAGGTAGAGAGCTTCTCAGAGACACAGTTTTTTCAGTCCTGGAATATTTGTATTTTCCAGTTAAATGTGCATTCATTAGCCACATAACACCATTTTGGTCAACAATAGACTGCATACATGAAGGTTGTCCCAGTCAAAAATACTGTATTTTTACTGTACTTTTCCATGTTTAGATACATGAATGCTTATCATTGCATTACAGCTACCCACAGTATTCAGTACAGAACATACTATACAGGTGTGTACCCTAGGAACAATAGGCTACACCATGTTATTTATTTTGCCTTTTTCTTTTTTTAGCATTATCCCTTAATCCCTGTTTGGCCCTTCTGCATTACAAGGCCTCTTCCTCATTTCCACTGTGGACTTCCCTCAGACTCTAGTCACTTGCTAATTGGCTTGAGATTTTATTTCCTTCTTGTGAATTTATTTGCAGTTTTATCATTGCCCAAATAGAAGTATATATAAGAAAGAATACTTGGTAAATGGGTGGAGGTGGGGGAAATGGGTCAATGAAAACTTTTTAGAGTAGACTATTTTGGACTTGTAAGTTCTCAAGGTTTGATGGAGAAAGGAAAGGGAACATGGGGAGACGTGGAGGAAGAGGAAAGAACCCTCCAGCTATGTAAGCAAAGTCACAGGGTACTTGACATAGTCCAGAGCACAAAGGCAGCTGTGAATGGTTTGATTTGGCTTCAGTGTAGGCTGCAAAGTGGGAATGGGGCAAGAGGTGAACCTGGACAGGTGGGCTGGGCCAGAGGAAAGCCCATAGAGCCAGGGGAGCAGGACAGAGACTGTCTAGGCCAGCTCGGTTGCAACATACTCTTAAGGCATAAGTGGTGATCAAACTAAAAGGTTGATGGATGTTTTTCAGGGACTGGCTTCTTTCTATTTACCCTGAAGTCTGCTAAATTATTCCAGAAAATGGAATCCAGGAACTCGTGTGGAGCAATGCAAGGAAATTGGCCCTCATGAGCATTCACAACAAGTATCCAGATAAGCTTAAAATCCATGTCAATAGGTAGAGAAGGAAGCAAACAGTCAGCATGAGAGTTCCTGGGTGAAAGTTGAGAAAAAGCCACATTCCACTGCCCTGAGCATAAGTCACAGATGGCCTTGCCCCAAAGGGCTTCTGGAAAACTAATGAGAAGAGATAAACCAAAAATGACTGCAAATGTTTTGTGTAAAAGTTTTAAAGGATACTCTCCTAATCCTTTAAACTACTTCTTCCTCTGGATTCAAAGTCAGAGATCTTAGAGCTAAAGGCACCAGTTATGACAAATCATCCATGCTTCTTCCTTCCATTTTCCATCATTAATATATCCATGTAACTGTCCATTCATAGTCAGGCCTTTGAATCTCTAGTACATAATATATTCCGTGCTCTTGACCTTTGGTTGGAAATACACATGCATGCACACACACATACCCACATGCATTTATTTTACAATGAATAAGTGAATGTCTAATAATGAAAATCAGCCTTCTTTGTAAGTACCAAGGGAGTATTTTTATATCAGAAAACATTTAATGACAATGACAAACATCACCACCTCCTCTGAACATCCTACTTATAAACATTCCTACTTCTTAATTAACCTCCCCGTTTTCCAGTAAAGCCTTTTTCCTAATAGAACTCCCCCATATCAACTTTTTTAGTGTCTGAAATAATTTGTAATGACTCTCTAATTATTGTCTTTGTAACCCCTCCCCAAAATCTAAGTGATAAATGCCTCACCATTTTCCTCAGATACACACCCCAGCTCCAATTCAAATCACAGTCCTTCACTCACAGTCAGGAATCCACACACCTGGGAGTTTGCCAAAGAAATACCACCTTGTGTCTCTGCCCATCTCAACTCCTGTCATCTCTGAGCAAAGCAATCTTGCTCCCATTTATGACTCTGATTCTAGATCATGGCACTCCCTTGTTTGGGGGAAGTAGACTACTAGAACAACTTTCCAAGTTCTATTTTGAGAAAGGGGCAAGTCCATTAACTTTGATCAAGATGGGGTGGGAAACCTTGAGTGATGGGTTTGGCAAATCTTTACATCCATATCTCACTTGGAATCCTGAGGTGACAGACAGATTTGAGAGTAAGGGGAGAGGAAAATTTTTATGATTAAGAGAGGCTTTTTTGAGAACCTTTTTATGTGTTTGAACTTCTCTCCCCAGTCCAGTTGCCCCTCATGGAGACTCCACAGCCCTCTCTTTATATCATTCACAGGAAGTGCTCCCTGAAATAAGCTGAATAATATCCCCCAAGATGTCCATGTTCTTATCCCCAGAACCTGTCAATATTATCTGATATGGCAAAGGGGCCTGTGTCGATGTGACCAAGTTAAGGATATTGATTGATGATTGATCTGGGAAGATTCTTCTGGATTATCCTGGTGGGCCCAGTGTCATCATAGTGGTCCTTATAAGAGGAACACAGTCGCATAGAAGTAAGAGATGTGATAATGGAAACAAAAGGTAGGAGTGATGCCGGCAAAATGTCACAGGCTGAGGAGGCAGGCAATCTTCAGTCTAGAAAAGGCAAGAAAGTGGATTCCCCTCTAGAACCCTGAGAATAAATCAGCCCTGCGAACACCTTGACTTTAGCCCTGTGAAACTGCTCTGAGATTTCTGGCCTCCGGAACTGTAAGAGAATAAATTTGTATTGGTTTAAGTCACCAAGTTTGTGGTAATTTGCTACAGCAGTCACAGAAAATTAAAACACTCCACTTAATGACATTTCCACTCATAAATCTGTCTCTTTGAATAGAGACCACAAGCTCTTCTATATCGCCTAAGCACTGGGCACCCTGTTAGTTCCTTCCCAATGCAAGAAACAGAAACATTCCAATCAACTCCAATAAAGGATGTTCCACATAATGACACATGAGAAAGACAGGAATTGGCAAAACTGTCCCAGAGCTGCCCTGTTAAGCCTTGTGGCTTCTGGAACATCCTTTAGCAAACAGTGTTAGTTTTGGTCATTGGGCATAAAGGTCAGTAACTAACTCAGCAACATTAGTGGCTATTTTCTCAGATGTTTGAGTCCATTTTAGTGAGTCAATTTCTCTTTCCCCTGCTGCCACCAATTACCCAAGGGAGTATTTTTGGATCAGAAAACATTTAATGACAAGATCCTATATCTATTGTTTAAACTATCTTTAAGAAACAAGCTGATCTTTTGATCCATCACCACCCAGGGTGGGGGCAAAGCCATCTCATGAAACTAACTTTTCTATGATGCTGGCCAACCTATACACGGCTGTTTGGAGGTTGGGTGCTGACCTCTGGTTCAAGCAGCTATGGTCAGGGTAACAGAGCTCAGAGACACCTCTCTAATCCACTAGTGCAGAATCAGTTCTCAAAAATAACTTTTTGAGTGGAAGTGACCCACGGAGGTACAAAAGAAATGTAAGATGTGGTCCCTGCCTGTAAGAACTTTGTCACCTAGGAGTAAAAGGAAAATATATATAGAATAATTTCATATGGAGATGCACACACACACACACACACACACACACACACACACACACACACACACACAGATATTTGGGAAATATATATGGACAGTATTATATTCAATAGCCAAGTATCCCAATACAGTAGAGTGTTCTTTGTTAGATAAATAGAATTAGAGATTATTAAATAATCAATAGCCTTTTTTCTTTCCTAATGAGATACCCTAGCCTATAAGAATTCACTTTTATTTCTGTGTTTCTTTTGAGCAGTTCCAAGATTTCGCTTCTAATAAGGAATGTAGTAGTTAGGTTTGTTAGGGTTGTAAGCATAGCAGGGTAAACTGAGGCTCTTTTCCCTTTTCCACCTTTCTGCACCTCTGTAGTTATACAAAAATATATAGAAAATATAAAAAATTTAGAAAAAACATTTTTTAAAACCTAGTGTTTATGCAGAAGCAATCTAAGCATGGCACCTTGTATGTTCACCTTTTACAAGAAACCTTTATAATGGCACAATCATTTTATGGCTGTAGGTTCTCACAAGAAAGAGCTATGTTATGTTACTAGAAGTACCATAAATTGAGCCCAACTGGGAGTCTTTGAAGAGAAACAAATCCCTAAGGTGAGGTATGTTTAATTTCAGGAATTTGGGAGAAGAAATCTCAGTTCAGAGTAGCAGTCCCCTCACTTTTTCCCCATTGAGAAGACTAGGTCGCTATTCTTTCTCCCCTCCCAGGAGTCTGCAGTCACTGAGGAGGAAAGCCAGAGGCATCCTGAGAATGCCTGACACAGCCAAATCTGCCCGATCACTAGAAGAATCTTAGGGCCTGGAGTCAAATTATTTTTGTAGGAAGGAAAAGCTTCCGCGGAAAAAAAAATGGGGAAAGTAGAGGCATTAGAATGGCAAAAGGGGACATGGGGGAAAAAGGCAGAGGGCTGAAGGAGACGAAGAGAAAGAAGGGTGAGTGAAGAAGAAAGGGCATCTCCCCAAGGAACACCCTCAGAAAGCCTAAAGAGTGAGGTCTCACCTTTTGTGCTTTGTGAAGGAAAGTGGAGCTAATTTGGGCCCACAGTGCTTGATTTCCTCTCCTTGGTTGGGTAAGCTTTGAGAACAAGACAGAAGCCCTTCAGCGAAAACTGGCTTAACTCTTCCTCCAAAAACTGGGTGCTCTTTGTTTGGGGAAGCAGAGAAAAGAAAGATGGAAGGGAAGAAGGATAATTGTGGTCCCCCATGGTTGGGTCAGTTTCTTCAAGGGTGCTGAGTTGGTCTAAAACAGACTGAGGGCAGAATAATTGTCAGACAGACCTGGAATCAATAGTTCCAAATCATCAAGTCAAAAATGCATGAAATGTTTGGGTGGAGAAACAGGCACTGACAGGGTGTCTCTTCAAGTAGGCATTACCTGTTACAGAACGAACTGAATATATAGGCATCATTTTAACTCTGCATAGCCAACAAGTCCCAGAAACGTTTCTGGTAAGCAAGGAATGGTGAATGGAAATCAATCATCACTAACTTGATATGCATAAAATATTACTATAGTCTCATTGTTTAATGTTCTGCCTTTACTGACTTACTTTAATGAATATAATCTTATTTACCATGAGGTTTATAGGTTTATGCATGACCTCAGCTTTCCTAATCCAATTTTTCTCATAAGGTTTACATGTTCCTCAATCAGGAATTCTTCCAAGATAAAAGTTTTCACAAAATCTCCACAGTTGGTCATGAACAAAACATAATATGGTCAAGTTGTAGAGCACTGCTATTAGTTGACAAATAAGTTAGAGGTGTGGCAGATATTTTGAGAGGATAATAATAATGGCCTTTATTTATTGATTGCAACTTACAGCCTCTGTGCTCTACATTCTGTCTCATTTAATCTTTCCAACAACACGATGAGGTATTGTTATCCTCACTTTGCAGATGTGAAATCTGAGGCAAGGAAAGTGTGAGTGAGTTGCTCAAAGTTTCACAACTAATAAATAGCAGAGAAGGGATTTGAACCTAAACCCCTCTGAATCTGAAGCACATATGTGCTGCCTGCCTCCAGGAAGGCAGGGCAATGGAGAGAGTTTGTGATGGCCCTGGAAGGATGAGTGGGAATTGCATGTGGAAAGGCAAGGAGGAGAAATTCAAACCAGGGCTGGGATGAATGAAGGAGTAAGGGCTGGGAGGGAGGAGTAAGGGCAGGAAGGGACAGCTGGGGAGGCCAGCCTCCTTGGAATGAGGTTCACTCTAGAACCCAGTTAAAGCTGAGGATGGAAAGTGAGTAAGGGCCAAATGCGGGAGCACTGGAATGACGGATTGAGGGGTTTCCACATGAGTCATCACCGCAGAGGGCGTTCTTGGGTTTTCTAGTCTCCGTTTGAATGACACAATCAGTTCATCTCATTTAACAATTCTTTAGACCATTTTAAAAGTGATTATTTTTAGCAACAATGATTTTGGCAGGAAGTGAGGAGCTGAAGTGCAGAGGAAGAAGGGATAGGGATAGAGAGAGTATGGTGGTTCAGTAGACAGCATTTGCAAGGCTAAAGGAAAATATTTTGATAAACGTAATCACTCAGGTAAGCTGATATTTCTAACTTGGTTTCCCTCGAATAACGTCAGGCCCTTCAAATACAGGAAGAGGAGCAAGGGAAGAACAAATGGATTCTTTCACTTCTGCACAAGCCTTTAGCTTGAATTCCGTTGGGAGGTACATGGCGGCTGATTTTTGCAATCAAGCTGGAGAGTTTTCATCTTAAGCTTGGGCCTTCTTAGCTGATCACGGCAGCTGACTTCTGTTTCCAAATCAGCTGTTCTTGCTCTGGGGAGGTGAGCTCCTGGAGTGGACTGCTGGTTGTGAGTCCTGTTTCAGGAGACCATTTAGTCAGAGCAGTGGAAACTGGTGGATTTTATTCAGGGCTTGTGTGCCAGACACCTAGCTCGGTTACATCATTTGGTTCCCCCAATAATCTTGTAAAATTATGACTCCTCTGTAACAGCTGTGGAAACAGGCTTAGAACAAGCACCAAAGAATACACAGCTAGAAAGCAGAGGAAAAGGGATTTGAATCTGCTTCTTTCTAACTCCAAGGCCAGTGCTCTTTCTCCCCTATCACTGTGGACTGCAGGTTAAAACAACCAAACAAATTAAGCAGAGGAGACGAGGAGAGGGAGAAAGAGGAAATACCATGATTAGATTCTAATGAGAACATAAAAAAAATTGAAGAAATTTGCCTTGTTTAGATGCAAGCTTATTTAGATCCAAGCTTACATTAGGATCTATAACGTATGGCCCCCAGTGAAGTGGTCAACATAGAGCTGGTGGCTGATAAATGCTCTGCTCTGCTCTCCTCCAGAATTTGACTTTTCTAAAAGAAATCTCTCCCCACCCCACCCTTTTCTCTTACCCTCTCTGTCTTTCTCTCTCTCCTTCCCAGAAAGAAGTGAACCTGAAGTACCCCTCATGGTGATGTGAGCATGCTGGATTGCTGCAAGGGCCTTAATCCCTGGGAGATTTATGTCTGTGACTTCACTAAGAAAACAAAGTTATCTTCCCCGCCCCGTCAGGGTGCAACAATTAGAAAAGAATGTGAGGTTTACTTTTGACGAAGCATGTGGTTCATAATAGAGCCTCTTTTACCAATGGGGTGATTTGTAGCTAAGATACAAAAACCATGGGCTGAAAAGGAAAAGAATAAAGAAAACATAACAGAATTCCTGTTATCCCTCTTCAGAACAGGGAAACAAAAGGTAAGCTTTGGCAATAAACTGTAATACATTTTTGAATATTTTTTCTGCATTAAGATGCAATATTTTTTTCTGCATAAGGTTCTAAGTCATTGTGCATTTGGAAGCTGGTTTTGTATTAATTTATGTAGAATGGACTTACTTTTCCCTTTCATTATAAAAACATCTCAAACATGCATAACAGGTCTTCAGAGAATGCTACTGATTTCTGAGCCACTGCAGATAATGACACATTAATATGGATGGTACGAGGACTCGATCTGATCCCATCCTACCTGTGAGGATAGTGAGAATTCCACCCCTTAGGTCAGGTGGTCATAATAGCTTCAGGCAATCTTAAGACCATACAGCCTTAAGGCAATGAGGGTCATAGCAGTTACAAGCTAGAGACTGAACAGTTAGGCAGTCTGGAGGCAGCAAGGCTCAGGGTAATAGTCAAGGCCCAGGCAAGATGCAGACTCAGACAGTCTGAGGTTGTCATGATCAGAGATACCAGAAAAGCCTGAAGACAGTCATAGAACCAAGGAGAGCTCCATGGGAGCTAGCAGAATTTTCAAAACCTGCTACTATCTGCTCCTTAACATGGCAGGGGCCATGTTTTGCACTCCACTCCATTCCCCACTACCTGCCATAGAGCCTTACCCTAGAACCATGCACATCAGGGGTTGGTTGAACACGTGAACTCTTCGATCACCATCGACACTCCTGGGCATCAAGTCTATGCTACTAAAAGAAATCCCAGTGTGAAAAAGCCATCTCCTAGCCTTTTGAGCAGCAAAATTAACTAGGTGCTCATAACCTTTCCATTTCCATAGCTGAAATCTGTCTTTCTCCACTTGGAGTTAAAGTCCAGTTGGGTTGCAGTGGGGTAGGTTCTTCACTTTCTAAAAATGGTCTGGTTTGAATCCCAGTGTGGTCTAAATTTAGAAACTGAGACCTTGACCTCCTTTTCAACTTTCTGCTCCAGAGATGGTTACTAATAATCAGCTGCCTAACTATTCCAACCCACTTTGGAAGCCCAGTTGAGCAACACACATACTAGAGTTGGTGTGATATGAAGTAGATTGACAGGGCCCTTATTCAAGGGTAAAACAAATGCATAAATCATTTAATATTTTTCTCCTTCCTTCCCCTGAGCTTCTGCAATAATTCACATGCATTTCTATTAGTTCTTATCATGTATTGTTTCAATTACTTGATTTTTAAACTGTGAACTCTTTGTGTGTATACATCAAGCATAGAGCGTGTTACATAATAGAACATTAATAAACAGTTGTTCAGGTTGAATTTAAAAGTAATGAGTTTATAATATGAAACTGGATAGAAAATGACACCATTCAAATTATAATCAATTTGGTATATTCTCTTCATGATAGTGTTTTGTAATACTCTTTCCACATTCATTAAATCCTGGCTTAAGGCATGAATTTAGAATGTTTTAGCATTTTATTATTTTATGGTTATCCCTACTGTGACAGCTGTGCTGTTTACAACTTCCTTCAAGAAAGAATTCGATAAGCTGAGCATGGTGGCTCATACTTGTAATCCTAGCAGTTTGGGAGGCCAAGAGGGGCGGGTTGCTTGAGCCCAGGAGTTTGAGACCAACCTGGACAACACAGCAAGACTCTATTTCTGTATTTTTTTAAAAAAGAACTTGATGCTCAGCTGTGCAAAGTGCAGTTAGTGGATGGTCGCCATTGGCAGTGCTTTCAGGTTGCATCCTGAGCATTGGAACTGATCCTGTGCTCCGCTGCAGCTCCCAGGCAATGACTGAGCTGAGCTTGGTGGGAGGACGAAGGTGTAGACATTTCTGCCCAATGTGGAACTCCTCTAGTGACAATCTGTGTTCCAGAGTTTCCATTGGGTTGAACTGAGGTTTCCCTTGCCCCATTTTGCTTCCTCTTCCCTTTTATTTCAGGTATCACATATTCATCACAGTCTGAAGACTCTCTGCCCAATGCTACTCTCTCCCCCTTTATCTTTCACAGACTTCACTTCCCAATAAATCTCTTACACTCCTCTCTCCACCCCTAAAGTCTGTTTCCCAGAGAATCTGTACTAACACACCTACACAATACCTCAGGCAGAGATATTATCTCCCTTAAGGCATGATGGAGAGATTTTATTAACTTGAATGCAGTGTCTCCTACCACAAGTGTAGCTTTGTTGAAATGCCAGCCCCTCCTCCCCGAAGAAAGCCATTGGATCCTCATGTTGTTCATACCAAAATGCCATCTCATGGGGGTGGCTAAACCAGAGAATGGGGTATTCTAAGTGAGCACCCCCGACACTGGCTCTTTGGCAAGTCTTTGCAAGCTCGGTTCACCGTCTGAAAGTAACTTGAGCACTCTTTCATGGGTAGGGATGAACACGTTTGGAGTTGATGAGGGAAACAACTGTGTTTGAACGGGGTTTAAGAGTGCTCTTGGATGAGACCCTTAAGAAGTCTAGTGCTTTTCTTTCACTTTGGCATTTTGTATTTTTGGGTACAAGATATGTTAAAGCTTGGAATGATGTTATAACAAGATACTTGTTTTGCCTAAGAACCAACTACTGCTTCAAGTCTTATGTTCCCTTCATCTATTGTTTGCTTCTGCCTTGCTAGGGATGCTGCTGGTAGCCCCACTGGTAGCCAACAGTGAGGCAGGTGGAAGCTGAGTGAAAGGTATAGCCAAGAAAATCAAACAGCCTGAGTCCTATTACTTATCCACTTGCTGCTTGCAATTTGGCATCCTTGATGACTGTTGGAACCCCTCTCCTTATTATATGGCATTTCAGCTGGAGAGCAGACACATACTTCTTCTATTGTATAATGCCTGATATGGTTTGAATGTTTGTCCCCTCCAAATCTCATGTTGAAATGTGATTTTCAGTGTTGGAGGTGGAGCCAGCTGGGAGGTGTTTGGATCATGGGGGCAGATCTCTCAAGAATGGCTTAGAAGCTATCCCCTTGGTGATGAGTGAGTCCTTGCTCTGGTAGTTCACACAAGATCTGGTTGCTTAAAAGAGTGTGGCACCTCCTCTCTCTTGTTCCCACTCTCACCATGTGACATGCTGGCTTCCCTTCTCTTCCACCACGATCGTAAGCTTCTTGAGGCCACAGGCAGAGGTGGATGCTGGAGCCATGCTTGCACAGCCTGCAGAACTGTGAACCAATGAAACCTTTTTTCTTTACAAATTACTCAGCCTCAGATATTTCTTTATAGCAACACAAGAACAGTCTAATACCATGCCTCAGTACTGGGTGCTGAAAACATCAATTTCTTCAGCTGTGACTTTGTGTGCTCAACTACATGGAAAAAATGGAAAACTTTAAAAAGCCTCAATTCAGACACACTTTAATTTAATGCAGAAATAAGATGGCTGGCACAGTTTTTTTTTTTTTTAAAAAAAATACTACTTAGTTTTTATTTTTCTTTTTTTTTAACTTTTATTTTAGGTTCAGGGGTACATGTGTAGGTTTGTTACACAGGTAAACTTGTGTCATGGGGGTTTATCATACGGATTATTTCATCACCCAGATATTAAGCCTAGTACCTATTAGTTATTTTTCCTGATCCTTTCCCTTCTCCCACCCTGGTGCACAGTTTGAAGAAGCAGAATATGTTGACAGAGTTGACAGCTTCCTCCATAATGCCTTCCCTGACCCTTCCTTGGCTCCAGCCACACCAGTCATTCATCAACCCCATAGCCCCTTGGGTAGGAGTCTGTATAACTCAAGTTGGTTTCTTATGCCCAATCTGGAAGTTGGAAGAAACTGGAGAGGTTGTTACAGAACAGCCTCTATTTGAAGGCAGGAAGCCCGTCTCATACAGAGTAGACATGTCTTAATCAGGCATTAGGTTCTAAAGTCAGCATGTAGGGCAAAATCAGATGTTGCCAACATCACCTTTGAAAATCCTGATATGAGAGGCTTGTAGGAACTGAAGCAATGAAGGTGGGGGTTGGCTGGTAAGCAGAGCCATTTCCCTGGTCTCACGCTTACCCTTGGGCATAAACAGCCTTATAAGTGGAATGGCATTTTAGAATTTAGATTTTTTTGATTTAAAAAAATATTATGTCAAGGCTACACATGTGTATTTTATTAAATTAAACCATTTCACCAGGTTTGTTACAAAAATTATCAGCTTCCCCACCTTCACTTTCCCTTTCTCAGAAGCAATAATTTTCAGCTGAAATGACCAACCTTCCATACATGCTTGTATTGCTACTTTTGGGGTTTTCACTTTTAGGCATTATTTATGGACTTCCTTTTATGATGGAAGACAGAGAATTTAGCTCTCTTTCACTCCCCCTCCCCACCAACCACCACACACTTTTCCAGTTTCCCCATCCTTCAGTTGCAGTTATATTATAATTTTGTTGAATCAATATTCAGCAGTTACATTTTTATAACTATGTAAATGGTTTCCACAGCTAAGCCATGTTGTAAACATTTTTCCTTTTCTGAACAACTTTTTTATTTTCCCTAGAGTTAGTAATTATTTTTGGTCATTTTGCTAGCTTGATTTTCTATATACTAACACTAAAGTAACTTCAAACTCTTCACCAGTTGTCCAAATTTCCTATCAGTATGTTCAAAGGCATTGATGGTCAGTCAATTTCACCTCAGAGAATCTTCTAGAGCCTTCTGGACTGTTCCTATATGGTCTGGTATCACAGCTGCTGTCCTGGCTCGCCCTTCCATAGCATCCTGGGCATATCTTTGGCCTTTATCCTGTGTTGGATCTTCCCTTTCCTGTACTCCACGTCCTTTCTTTTTGGCTTAATTCCCTGTTATGATGGAGCACATTCTACAGAAACTTCTTAAGAAAGGATGGATAGAAAGTACATTTTTTGAAATCATGCATGTCTGAAGATGTTCTTATTCTAGCCCCACATTTTACTGATGATTTGTCTGAGTATAGAATTTCAGGTCGTAGGTTGTTTTTGCTCAGAATTTTGAAGGCATTGCTCCATTATTCTAACTTCCAACATTGCAACTGCAAAGTATGATAAAATTCTAATTCCTGTTTCTTTGTAATTTTCTCTGTGAAACTCTGTTGTATCTTATATTTGTCCCCTGCATTCTAAAATTTCATAATAATTTACATTGATATGGGTATGTTTTTATTCATTGGGTTAGGCATTTGGTGATTCTTTCAATATGGTAACTCATTTCTTTCAATCCCGGAAAATTTCCTTAAATAATCTCTGTGTTGGAAGGATCCAAGATGGCCGAATAGGAACAATTCTGGAATGCAGTTCCCAGTGAGAACAACACAGAGGGTGAGTTATCACTGCATTTCCTAATGAGTTATTACTGCCCACAGACCAGGAGATTCCTTGGTTGAAGAGCACCACGAGTTTCCAGCATGGCGGTTTCAGCCGGTGCAGCCAGCCTCCATACAAAAACTCACACAAATCTGGGTGGCTGTTTCAACTGGTGCCTGGAATGCCTGGGAGACAGAGCCGCCCATTCAACTGAAAAAAAGGGGGCTGAAATAGGGAGCCAGGGGATCTGGCTTGGCGGGTCCCACCCCCACAAAGACTAGCAATCAGAAACGCTCTGGATTGAGAGTTTCACAGCAAGCACAGCTGCACCCAGGATGGTCCAGCTCTGTGAGGGGAAGGGCATCTGCCATTACCGAGGCAGTCCATCACTACCGAGGCAGTCCGCCAGTACCAAGGCAGTCCACCATCACCGAGGCAGTCTGTCATTAAAGAGGCAGTCCACCATTATTGAGGCTGTCTGCCATTACTGAGGTAGACCGCCATTACTGAGGCAGTTCTAACTATACCTCTATAAACAAAACTGCAAGGACGTTCACACAACAGCTGGGCAGAGCCCACGGCAGCACAGCAATGCCTCTGCTGGCAGACTGTGACTAGACTACCTCCTCGCTGGGCAGGGCATCTCTGAAAAAAGGCAGCAGCATGTCAGGAATTCATAAATAAAGCCCCATCTTCCCAGGACAGAGCACCTGGGAAAAAAGGTGGTTATGAGTTCTGCTGCAGCAGATTTAAAAATATCTGCCCAGCAGCTCTGAACAAGACAACCGAGTTCACAGCCCAGCACTTGAGCTGCTATAAGGGTCAGACTGTCTCCTCAAGCAGCTCCCTAACCCCCGTATATCCAAAGAGACATCTCATAAAGGAGAGCTCAAGCTGACATCTGGTGGGTATCCTTCTGTGACGAAGATAACAGAAGAAGAAACTGGCAGAAATCCTTACTGTTCTGTAGCCACTGCATGTGATCCCCAAGTAAGCGGGGTCTGGAGTGGATGTGCAGCAGTCCTAAAGCACAGGGGCCTGACTGTTTGAAGGAAAACTAAAAAAAAAAAAAAAAAAAAAAAAAGGTTACAGAAAAAAATAACTTAATCATCAACAAAAAGGACAAGTCACCAGCTACAAAGACCACAGGTAGATAAATCCACAAAGAGGGGAAGAAACCAGCACAAAAGAAAAGAAAACACCCAAAACCAGAATGCCTCTCCTCTTCCAAGGGATCACAACTACTCACCAGCAAGGGAACAAAGCTGGAACCAGAATGAGTCTGATGAATTGACAGAAACAGGCTTCAGAAGGTGGGTAATAACAAACTTCTCTGAGCTAAAAGATCATGTTCTAACCCAATGCAAAGAAACTAAGAACCTTGAAAAAATGTTTGATGAAATACTAATGAGAATAAACAACTTAGAGAAGAATATAAATGACCTGATGGAGCTGAAAAACACAACATGAGAACTTTGCAAAGCATACACAAGTTTCAATAGTCGAATTGACCAAGCAGAAGAAAGGCTATCAGAGATTGAAGATCAACTCAATGAAATAAAACAAGAAGGTAATATTAGAGAAAAGAGTGAAAAGAAATTAACAAAGCCTCCAAGAAATATGGGATTATGTGAAAAGACCTAACCTATGTTTGATAGGTGTACCTGAATGTGACGGAGAGAATGAATCCAAGCTGGAAAACACTCTTCAGGATATTATCCAGGCGAACATTGCCAACCTAGCAAGACAGGCCAATATTCAAGTCCCCGAAATACAGAGAACACCACAAAGATAATCCTCAAGACTAGCAACCCCAAGGCACATAATTGTCAGATTCACCAGGGTTGAAATGAAGGAAAAAATGCTAAAGGCAGCCAGAGAGGAAGGTCAGATTACCCACAAAGGGAAACCCATCAGACTCACAGCAGATATCTCAGCAGAATCCCTACAAGCCAGAAGAGAATGGGGGTCAATATTCAATATCCTTGAAGAAAAGAACTTCCAACCTAGAATCTCATATCCAACCAAACTAAGCTTCATAAGCGAAGGAGAAATAAAATGCTTTACAAAAAAGCAATTGCTGAGAGATTTCATCACCACAAGGCCTGCCTTACAAGAGCTCCTGAAAGAAGCACTAAACACAGAAAGGAACAACCAGTACCAGCTACTGCAAAAACATACCAAATGGTAAAAAGCATTGACACGATGAAGAAACTGCATCAACTAATGGGAAACACAACCAGCTAGCATCAAAATGGCAGGATCAAATTCACACATAACAATATTAACCCTAAATGTAAATGAGCTAAATGCCCCAGTCAAAAGACACAGACTGGCAAATTGGATAAAAGTCAAAAACCATCGGTGTGCTATATCCAGGAAACCCATCTCATGTGCAAGGACACACATAGGCTCAAAATAAAGGGATGGAGGAAGATTTACCAAGCAAATGGAGAGCAAAAAAAAGCAGCAGTTGCAATCCTAGTCTCTGATAAAATAGACTTTAAACCAACAAAGATCAAAAGAGACAAAGAAGGACACTACATAATGGTAAAAGGATCAATGCAACAAGAAGAGCTAACGATCCTAAATATATACACACCCAATACAGGAGCACCCAGACACATAAAGCAAGTTCTTAATGACCTACGAAGAGACTCAGACTCCCATACAATAATAGTGGGAAACTTTAACACTCCACTGTCAATATTAGACAGATCAAAGAGACAGAAAATTAAGAAGGATATCAAGGACTTGAACTCAGATCTGGACCAAGCAAACCTAATAGACATTTACAAAACTCTCCACCCCAAATCCACAGAATATACATTCTTCTCACGTTGCACCTACTCTAAAATTGACAACATAATTAGATGTAAATCACCACATCACACCTACTCTAAAATTGACCACATAATTGGAATTAATCACTCCTCAGCAAATGCAAAAGAACGGAAATCATAACAAACAGTCTCTCAGACCACAGTGCAATCAAATTAGAACTCAGGATTAAGAAACTAACTCAGAACTGTACAACTTCATGGAAACTGAACAACTGGCTCTTGAATGTTGACTGGATAAACAATGAAATGAAGGCAGAAATAAACATGTTCTTCAAAACCAACAAGAATGAAGGCACAACATACCAGAATCTCTGGGACACATTTAAAGCAGTGTCTAGAGGAATATTTATACCAACAAATGCCCACATGAGAAGCAAGGAAAGATCCAAAATCGACACCCTATCATGAAAATTGAAAGAGCTAGAGGAGCAAGATCAAAAACACTCAAAAGCTAGCAGAAGACAAGAAATAACTAATATCAGAGCAGAATTGAAGGAGATAGAGACATAAAAATCCTTCAAAAAAATTAATAAATCCAGGAGCTGGTTTTTTAAAAGATCAACAATATAGACAGACAACTAGCCAGATTAATAAAAAAGAAAAGAGAGAAGAATCAAATAGATGCAATAAAAAACGATAAAGGGGATATCACCACCAATTCCACAGAAATACAAACTACCATCAGAGATTACTACAAACAACTCTATGCACATAAACCAGTAAACCTGGAAGAAATGGATAAATTC
>CAUYQU010028358.1:0-12215 GCA_963574635.1 Cheracebus regulus
AGTTTACAATAGCAAAGACCTGGAACCAACCCAAATGCCCATCAATGATAGACTGGACAGGGAAAATGTGGCACATATACACCATGGAATATTATGCAGCCATCAAAAACGATGAGTTTGTGTCCTTTGTAGGGACATGGACGAACCGGGAAACCATCATTCTCAGCAAACTGACACAAGAACACAAAGTCAAACACTGAATGTTCTCACTCATAGGCGGGTGTTGAACAATGAGAACACATGGACACAGGGAGGGGAGCACTATATGCTGGGGTATGTTGGGGGAAAACAGGGGAGGGACAGTGGGGGGTGGGGAGTTGGGGGGAGATAGCATGGGGAGAAATGCCAGATATAGGTGTTGGGGAGGAAGGCAACAAATCACACTGCCACATGTGTACCTATGCAACAATATTGTATGTTCTTCACATGTACCCCAAAACCTAAAATGCAATAAAAAATAGAATTAAAAAAATAAAATAAAATACAGATTTAAAACTGTCCTCTCAATCCTAATTTATTTTCATATTTGACCTCTCACCTATTCTTTAACCATAATCATGCTTCATTTGTTACTTAGAACTCGAGTTACAAGTGATAGAAAACTAACTCAGTAGCTTAAGTATAAGCAAAAATAGGATTTCCTGCTTACATAATTTAAAAATCTAGATATAGTGTTGGTTTCAGATTCAGCTTGATTTGGGGTTTCAAAGGATGTCATTAGGCTCCAACCTTTTTATCTCTAGGTTCAATTTCCCTTTGGCTGAGTTCCATTCTCTTGATGGCTGTTGAGAGCATCAGGCTTATATCCTCACAGTGCCAATCCTCTTGGAAGAGAAAACACTCCTTTCTCTGCTGCTAACAAAACAGGCCAAGATTAACTAGATTGGACCTGATTGGCTAGACCTGTGTCATGTGCTCATTCCTGATCCAGTGACTGTCCTGGGGAATGCCATTCCCTAATGGGGCAGGACTGGTCATATGTCTAATCCTGAAGCAAAGAATGGAGTCAACTTCATCTGACACACATGCCTGAAAGTAGGGGTGATTGACTAGGGGAATGTTACTAGAAGAATGGGGGAATAGAGTCCAGGCCACATAAGCAATGGATGTCCACTAGACTCATCATAGCACTAAGACTTATTTTTTCTTAAATGGAAATAATAATTACAAATCTCACTGGGATGTCAGAAAAAGTAACTGTAAAGTAAAATTTACAAACCAACTAGACCATGCAGGCTCCTTTAGAACATTCCACCCAACAACAGCAGAACATATGTTTTTCTCAAGTGCACATGGAATATTCTCCAGGATAGACTCTAAGCTATGCCATAAGACAAACTCAATAAATTTTGAAGAATGGAAATAATGTGAAGTATGTTCTCCTACTGTGAAGAAATGAAATTAGAAATTAATACCAAAAGAAATTTGGGAAATATACAAATATGCAGACAGTTCTAAATAACCTGTGGACCAAAAAATAAATCAAAAATGAAAGTAAAAATACTTTGAGATGAATGAAAATGAAGGCATAATATGCCAAACTTGTGCAATATAACGAAAGCAGTGCTCAGAAAGAAATTTATAAATATAAATACATTTCTTAAAAATGAAGAAAGATCTTAAATTAATAACCTACCATTTCACCTTCTGATACTGGGTAAAGAAGAGTAAACTACATTCAAATCAAGCAGAAGGAAGGAAATAATAAATATTACAATGAAAATTAATGAACTAGACAACAGAAAACAATAGAGAGTAATCAATATGACCAGAAGCTGATCATTTGAAAAGGTAAAGAAAACTGGCAAACCACTAGCTAGAGTGACCAAGCAAAAAGAGAGAAGACTCAAATCACTAGAGTTAGAAATGAAAAAGGAGACATTATTATCAACCTTACAGGATACATAGGATTATAAATTAATAATATGGATAACTGTATGACAGTAAATTAGATCAATGAAATGGACAAATTATTAGAAAGATCCAAACTACTGTAGCTGACTCCAAAAAATGTAGACACTATGAATAGACCTGTAACAAGTAAAGAAATTGAATTAGTAATCTGCCCACAAAGAAAATTATAGGTCCAGATGTCTTCACTGCTGAATTCTGCAAAACATTTAGAGAAGAATTAGTACCAAGAAATAGAAAAGAGACAAACTACACCACTATAAGATCAATATAACTCTGAAACCAAAACCAGACGAAACCATCAGAAGAAAAGAAACTACAGACCAATATATCTTAAATGTGGAAGCAGATATCCTCAATAAAATACTAGCAAACCAAATCCAGAAATATATAGAAAGAATTATACACCATAATCAAGTGAGCTATATTACAGGCAGGCAAAGTTGGTTTAACAAAGTAAGTGCAAAACTTACACTCTGAAAACTGCAAAATGTTGTTGAAAGAAGTTAAAGATCTAAATAAATGCAAAAACATCCCATGTTCATGGATTAAAAAATGTAAGATTTTTAAGATAGCAACATTCCCAAACTTATCTACATGTTCAATGCAATTACTATTTGAATCCCTGCTGATTTCTTTGTGGAAATCAGCAAGCTGATTTTAAAATTCATATGAAATTGGGAGATACTAAAATAACCAAAACAATTATGAAAAGAAAACAGAGATAGGGGACTCAAACTTGCTGATTTCAAAACTCACCACAATGCAATGGTAATCAAGACAGTGTGGTACTGGCATGTAGATCAGTGGTATAGATTTGTAAGCCCAAAAATAATCCATGTGTCTATGGCCAACTGAGTTTTGACAATGGTCCCAAGCCCATCAAATGAAGAAAGAATAATATTTTCATATCCACTCAGATGGCTAGAATTAAAAAGTCAGATAATAACAAGTGTTGAAAATCTGGAAAAACAAGAACCTTCATCCACTACTAGTGGCATCATAAAGATGTAGCCACGTTGGAAAATATTTTGACATTTCTTCAAATGGTCTCTGTGACCCAGCAATTCCACTCCTAGGTATACACAGAAGAGAAAATGAAAACATGTCCACACATAAATTCGTACACAGATGTTGACAGCCAAAAGGTGGGAACAACCCAAATGTCCATCACTTGATAAGTGCATAAACAACATGTGGTATATCTAAAAAGTGCAATATTACTTAACCCTGAAAAGGAATGAAGTACTGATACATGGTACAACATGAATTAACCTTGAAAACATGCTGAGTGAAAGAAGCCTAACACAAAAGACCACGTATACATGATTCTATCTAGATTAAATGTCCAAATCTATAAAGACA
Organism: Cheracebus regulus; assembly: GCA_963574635.1. NCBI lineage: Eukaryota > Metazoa > Chordata > Mammalia > Primates > Pitheciidae > Cheracebus > Cheracebus regulus. The sequence goes on from CAUYQU010028358.1 coordinate 3,277, forward strand.
AAAAATAAAGTAGTGGTTGCTTAGGGCTGGGGGGAATGGAAGGACAGGGAGGTGATAGCTAAAGATACAGCGTTTTTTTAAAGGTGACAAAAATGCTCTAAAATTGGATGTGGTGATGGTTGCATATAATTTTGAATATACCCCAAACCATTGAATTGGATGCCTTAAATGGATGAAATGTATGCTATATAATTTATATCTCAGAAAGAGGTGTTTAAAAAATTTTTAAGGTAGTTTGATAGGAAGGCAAATAAGTGAATAAATAAATAAAATTGACTCATATTTATGACAAAATGTCCATATTCTCTTTTAGGAAAACAATTGCCAGAGATATTAAGTTATTCTGGAACTAAATAGACACATGATATTTAGGAATTAAAATTCATAATTTCTTGAAAGCTTAATAAAAGAAGTTTCAGCCAATCTAACTGCATGTGATGAGGTAATTCACATTCTCCAGGCTCAAGTTTCCATGTGAGGACTACTTCTAGTGTAACCCTCCTGGCCTGTCCTAGCCACCTCTCCCGAACTCAGGAACAACTTATCTGATTGGTGAATTGGAAGAAGAAACAAAGCATTTTCTATCCTGGAGCCCTTCCTGCCTATAGAGAAGGCAGTTATTAAGCGTCTTGTATCAATCTTTGGCCTAGAAGAGGTAAGTCTACTGCTTGAGACTATTCAGTTCAAGGGGAGAAGGTTTTAAAGACTGATGTGGTGCTTTTAAAACATGTCTGCAAATTCCTTGACATTCTTCCCATCAATATGTGTAATCTATGACCCCTCCCTTTGAATCTGGGGGGAAGGACTTTGTGACTGTCTTAATAAACAGAATGCTGTGGTTGTGGTGGTTCAGCTTGATTCCTGGGGCCGTTAGAAAGCCACACAGCTTCTGTTGGTTTCTCTTAGGACTCTCACTTTGGGACCTTCAGACTCTGTGAAAGAAGTCCAGGTGCCCTGAGGTCACCATATGGACAGGGGGTGGGGAGTGATATCATTCTAGCCCCAGCTGATGGAGCCTTTCCACCTCAGTTGCTAGACATGTACGTGCATACTCCCATTCCCAGCCACTATTTGACTACAAACACAAGAGATACCCAAGTGAAACTTACCTAGATGAGCCTGGCCAATTCCCACATCACAAGGAAATAAATGATTACTTTATGCTGCTGTTTTGGGTGGCCTATTACATAGCAAGAAGAAGGGAAAAAAGAAAAAAATCTGGAACATAAATGTTCTACACCCTAGGCTTTACTAGTAATGAAGATGGCCGTCCCTTTAAATCCCCTTTCTTTTTTCTCAGTTGGTGACAAACTCAGGAAAGAAATAAATCTATTTTGCAGCCCCTTAAAACTCCAACTTTAATTGCCCAGTATAAGAATTTCTCTGGCCCCACTCTGTGGGCATGGATGGGCCTTAGGTCTCTGACTCTCTCTAGTGATTGGAAATGCCTCCTAAAACGCTCACATTACAAAGGCTCGTTCTTAGAATGTTTTTTCTTAAGTTTATTAAAAAGCCTCTGAAGCAGCACAGAACCAAACTGCTCCATCTTCTATATACGCCTATTTCAAGCCTTTCATGACAAAAATCACATATTTCTCAGTCAATTATCTCAATTTCCTTCCATTCTTCCTCTTATACAAGGTTAAAATAGTGCAGTCGTCCTTAAATTCGAGCATGCATCTGAATCATCCAGAAGGCTTGTTACAACGTGGATTCTAGGACCTCATCCTCAGAGTTTCTGGTTAAGGAGATCTGTGGTAGGACTGAAGAATTTTTGTATCAAACAAGTTCCCATGCTCTGCTGATACTGGGATCCAGGGACCATTCTTTGAGAACCACTAAGCTTGAGATGTATAGGACGGTAGAAAGAGTTTTCAATGAGATGCTGAAAGACCTGGATTGTCATGCCGGCTGTGCCATCTTCTGAAAAAACCCAAAGACTTCTAACAAAACAAGGATCCGTAATAAAAACTAAGGTCCCTGCCAATATCACACAGTTGTGAGGGTGGACAGTGATAACAACACATAAATGCTTTGTAAACTGTCGAGGGCTATGAAAACAGGAAATGCAGCCTGAAGAGATTTGCCTGTAGACTCCATCTAAGTATTAATATCCTTTTTCAGACTGACACGAGAATTCAACAGCACGTGACAGCTGAAGACTGTAGCAGAATCCACTAACCCATTTCCTGTTTGCTTCTTCTACAGATTCCTGTTCTTCCCAGAAGCTCTTGTAATCTGGAAAAAAAAAAATCCAAATTGTGAACATGTACTGAGTGCTTTCCACATGCATATGGAAAAGGTAACATTCCAAAGGAGAAGGGCTGAGCTGCGTCCTAGCTAGGACAATTAATTATTCTGAGCCTTAGTTTCCTTTGGGGAAAGGAATAACAATAGCCCCACCTCACAAGTTGTTGTGAGGATTAAATGAGTTAATATATGTAAAGCCCTTAGAAACAGGCTTGGCAAGGATTAATTACTGTTGTTATTGTTGTTTCTCCATTTTAAAGATGAGGATTGAGACTTTGAGAGTTTGAGTAATATAACTAAACTCTCACAGCTGGGAGCTCTCTGCAAGCCTCTCTCCCAGTTAAACAGAGAAATTAGGGCACGGATGTCAAAATAAAATGTAACAACCACACTTCTGGCATCATCATCTCTGCTGGTGAAAGGCATTGCTAATTGATCACAGCATTCTGCTCCGCAGAGTCTGGACAAAGCTTCATAACCCTCTTGGAGACTGTGCTGTGGCTGGTGAGAGCTGCTTTGGAGCTCATAAGACAGACATGTTTGGTCACACCACAGCAGGAAAACTAAATCCTGAGACACTTTTAGAACACTAATTTGGAAGCACTAAAACCCAATGATGGAAACCAGGAATAAAAGGCTCAGGCTACCAACTGATGGGGGAAGAATCCTAATGCTGGCCCCCCCCTTTTCCTTCTAAATTCATTTTCCTGACTCACAGCCTTTCAGATCTTGGAGTGAAGTCAAAGAAAAGAAAGCCATTTCTACTGCCATTCTACCTTTGGTATATAGGCCAATGGTTTCTTCATCATTTTTAAAAAAATAACTTTGTATTTCAAAAGACATGCTTCAGTGACTCAATTTTGTCCAAGGCAAACTTTATATTAAATGCTTCCTGATCAGCAGCAGGAGCTCCATTAAAACCAAATAAAAAGAAACACATTTTAAGGATCAAAGAAGATGAAACATTACAGAAATGCCACCATCACATTCAAAAGTCCAGTAGTTCTACACTGTGAGTCCTCGATTCTTTAAATGGTTCTGGAGAAAGTAGTTGTTTAATCATGATGAAGACATGGCTATAAGTAATATTAATTAATTTGCCTTGGGCCTACATTTAATTCTTCTACCATGCTGAGAAGGGGCTTATTATGCATAGTAATGGATAATCTTCAAAGCGATGTTTTAGCATTCCTCCACCCCCTCTCCATCATACCCACACAGGCACTTTCTCTTACCACTATTCCCTGGCCAGCTTAGTGAGTTCTCATTCTAGTCCAGAGTTCAGAACAGAGCTAAGTTCTCCTTGAACGTGGACACACTTATAATCAGAACTAACATGTATTAAACTCTCAGATGTTCCAGGCAGAGTTTTGTTCATTTAACAAGCATCATACAGTGCCTTCTAGGTTCCAGCTACTTTTTTCTAAGCATTTCACAAATACTAACTCATTGAATCCTCAAACAAACCTATTAACATTTTACAGAAGACCAAAACTAGGTACAGAAAAGGCAAAACAACTTGCCTAAGATCACACAACTAGAAAGTGCCACAACAATTCCATTAGGGGCAGGGGTGATAATATAGTATGGGGAGGGTATAATGTTAGATGTTCATGGCTGTTATGAATTAGCACACAATTAATATACCTAGGCTCTCAGAGTGCAGAGCAGGCACCTGTACCCAACAGGCTGTGTAGAAGAGACTTCCACTTCTGTTTCTGCTATGATTTCTGGCAGACATAATTTCCCTGTTTCTGGCTCTCCAATGAAGGCTTTCTACCACCACCATCCTCACCAGTGCTGCTGCTGTGTTGTTATGGGGCTCTTGAATAAACCATTTCAATCATTTGAGCAACACAACTTCCCACCTCCCAGGCGCCACACACAGTTGCCCTCAAGGCAAGTCCAGACACAGCAGTCTGTCTCAACTCAGGGTGAAGGTTAATCCTGCAATAGCCAGGACTTGGTCATGCTGACTGCCAGGCATTACTCAGAGCACCTCATCAGACTTGCTCAAATATAATTATTGTGCCAAGAAATAGACAGCTTCATATCACATAACCCTTAGCCTAAGAATGTGCATTTCCCTAGCAATTACATTTTCTGGCACATACAGCAGGAACAGTCATCTATGGCAGAGTCTAGAACAAAGAATGAAGTTAAGTTTAGCCTTAAATTGAAAATGGGGAGAGAGAATTGCAGAACAAAGTGCAATGGAAATACAATATTAGCTGCTTGGCCCTTTAATGTATTTACCATTGGGAGAACAGGGAGTTTCTCTGAAGGTGTTGGTAACCAAAATACTTGGATTGTTAGGAAGGGCATAACCAACCAGCTAGGGGGTTGGGCTACCTTTGAGATTCTCTCTCTCTCTCTCTTTTTGATTCACAGAAGTGAAACAGCAATTCCTGTTCATTTCCTGGCGAAGCACTCAAGGGAGTCACAAACAAGATGTTTTCTATGGTTACTCCTTATCTTTGGAATCCTCTTCCTTCCTGGACTGGCAACTAGCAGAACTGAAATCTCTTGGCCTTCCACAAATCCTTTCCAAGGTTTATCTTTTTAATTGAGCTTCCACTTAGGAATACTTAAGACTCTATTTGTTTATTACAGACAACACCATGAAGCTTGGTCATTAAATGGTGCTGGATCCTCTTTTTTCCCCCTGACTTTCAAAGATCCAATTCAATGCTCACTTTAGTAACCACTCCTTCCTCTTGTACTTTTCTAATAAGGATTTTTTTTTTTAGACCCTAGAAAAGGTCTTTCCAATGATTTGCTTAGGACTTAGTTTTGACTCCCAGAGGAGTTTAGCGTATTCTAAGAGGAATGCACAGATAGAAAGTCTGTGGAAGTCAAAGTCCAATGGCCATGCTAAGCCAAGCCTAGACATCAGTGTAAGTTCCAGCTAATTCCATAGAGGGAAAAATGTTTTTAAACATCCAGAGCAGATGAGAAGCCATAAATTAGTTTTAAAATATTTTTCATTTTAATGACTTTAAAAGCCTAGGAAAGTGAGCTGTTTTCTCTAAGCTTGTCTTGCACAAAAAAACTGAAATACTGTTTATATGTCCATATTTGAGAAACCAAGCTGAGCTAAGATCATTAAATTTTTAGGGAAAAAAATCATATGAACACAAACTTTCCAAAAGCAACATACTTAGGAACGAACGAAGTTTGTTTTCACTACCAAAATTCATTTTATTATGTGTCCTATTGTCCTAGTAAAACTTTAGTGAGGAAATCGACATGAATGTAAAAATAGGGATATTACATTTTGTGATCTTGCTGACTGTCATTAACTCTTGATTTGCACATTTCCACAGGGTTCTGTTAGCCAATATTAGCCACTGCCTGCAAAACCATTCATCCCTTTTTCTAAACCCTGTTTGTAGCCAGGACACAGCTTCGCACTCACACCGGTTTGTCTTCATCCTGCTATTTCCCAGCACCTGTCAAAACCCTGCGATGGGCTGGTAAACCACGAAGGTCACTTGTGGTGATCCAGGAAGGCAGGAAGGCCCCGTGATGCTTTCAGATTATTCTCTGCACCTTGGCTTCTGTACTCCTGCTTCCTGCCTGCCTGCCTGCCCGTGAAGACGTCCTGGTGGGACCATGGGCCGGAGGATACAGTTCCCACAACTCACACGCTATGAAGACTCCAGTTCTTGGATTTTTGATAACCTCTGGGTCCCTCACTTGCTGACTCCCCACCTCCACCCCTGCTAGCCCTGTGTTTGAAATGAAAAGCTGCTGTTTATTTATAGCTCCCTTTCCCATTTTTAAACGAAACTAGTGGTTAAAGATGTGCCAGGTGGTGCTGTTGATAAATAACAAGTTCTAACACCAGATTTCCCCCTGGGAACTCAGACCCCATTTTTCTGGCTGATGATCAAGATGGGAGGAAACTTGGCTGTGCCTTTGAGACATTTTTCTTTTGGTAGCTCATCTCCAACCCCCATGGAGTGACAGAAGCTGGCTGTGCAGGATTCCCTGGGGCTATTTCTGATGGTGGCCAACACTCACTCTAATGTTACCCGACTCACAAAGTTTCTGAGTCCAAGCCACCTCCTCCCTGAGCACCCGACCTTAAGATGGTACCTATATGTAACTCCAGGATTCCCCTGGTCATGTCCCTTTATCTACCATGTCCAAGCCAAGTCCATCCTTTAGACCTATTGCACTTTCCACCAAAACACTGATCTCTGTTCCTGGACATAGTACATGCTCAATTGATATTTTTGAAAGTTGAACAAACTCTATCTATTCTTTTCCAGTTTCACCAATGTTGCTTCATTCCAGAATTAGTGCATCAATCCATTAATTGTTTTTCCTATTTCTAAGCTCCATGAGAGACAGTGGGGTGCGGTGCGCTGGAGCCTGAAGGTCTGATCAAGATCAGCTTTGCCAGTTCTTGATTATGTGGTCTCAGGCCAGCTTCCTTACACGTGTGAGCAAGGACTAATTGAGTGGTTACAGGCCAAGGACTGTGAAAGACACAGGAGATGGAGAAATGAAAGACAAAAGTGCTTTCCCATCAGCTGCAAAGATCCCACAGCCTTGTGGAGAAAGCATAGAAACAACAATTGCTGTAAAGTATGGTGGAGGCGTGTGATAGAGACGCCATGATGCACAGTGAAGGGACTGGGTCCAGCTGTTGGTGGAAGGGGCAGCAGTCAGGGAAGGCTTCCCAGAGGAAATGACACAACAGCTAGGTCGAGAGTATGAATTATCCATTCGGAGAAGGGGACAAAGGGAATGTTGGGCACAGGATACAAAATATGCAAAGTCAAGAAATGTCAGAGGGCTCAGTGTCAGTTTGGAAAAGCCGATGCAAAGATTTCATGTGGAAGAATGGTCGGAGATGATGCTGGAATGCAAGGTAAGCAGCCTGTGTTCTCTAACAGGGCATTTGATCTTCACCCCGTAGATGGTGAGGAGCAAATGAAAGATGTAAAAGCAGAAGTAGCCTGATCAGATATGCATTTTAGAATGCTCACTCTAAGGAACAGAAAGCAGTCAAGGGAGTTAAAATGCATTCATTTAACAAATATTTAGTGGCATCTTCTGTGTTCCTGGCACACATTTGGCAGGCAGAGTGTCTGCCAACCAGAGCATGCAGTCTAGTTTAGAGAGGAAGACTTGAAGGCCAACATAAGGCAGTGGGAAGGAAGAGATGAATATTGATTTGAGAAATATTTCAAAGGCAGAATTAATAGGACTCAGTGACAGCTTAGATGGGTAAGGGGAGAAGGTACAAGAAGAGATCTTGGATGACATCCAGGTTTCTAACTTGGGCAATCGGGTTAGAAATTATGATGACATCCATACAGTGTTTCTTAACAGAAGTGCCAGTAGCATTTTGAACAGGACCATTCTTGGTATGTGGGACTCTCTTGTGCATTTTCTAATGCTTGACATTCTTGGCTGCAATCTACTTAAATGCCAATAGTATTGCCTGGTCGTTGCAACATTGAAAAGGTCCCCTCCTATACCCCCACACCCCCAACACACATTTTCTAAATACCTCTTGAGAGCCAGAATGAAGCAGGAAGAACGGATTGCAGTTGGAGAGGAGAAATTAAACCAGATTAGGGCGTGTTTAATTTGCAGTTCTAATCAAAGCCTTCCATATCTATGGAGCATCCAAGTATGTACCATTGACCTTTCCCTACTTATTACCAGCAGAGCATAGGCAGGTGGAGATGTCAACTTCCTACTCTAAGGATGCTTGTACTGCCCTCACCTACAGACCACACGATGGGCCCACCTGCCCAGCCACTGCAGAATTCAGCTTCTCCCATCAAAACGTATTGTTTAAGCAATTACAGTTTTCTTTCTTACTACTTCCTTCTCCATGTTCTGACAATACCAATGTTCCAGAAGCTGTTCAGGACTAAGAAGAGCTGTGGTCCAGCATTGTATCTGACATGCTAAGGAGACGTATCAGGGGCAGGCTCACTCAATCTCAGCTTTCTCAACCCTCCAATTTAACTTGATTCACAGCTCAGCTCAGTTCTTTCTTTTGATAATGTGAGGTTTGTTTCCGAGGATAAAACGAAGAAACTGAGGCCAGCACCAAAATAATCCAATGCAAGGGAATTTATTCAGGCTCCCGGGTGAGGTTCTGCGGTCCGGACAGGAGGGGTCGGAGAAGTCACACAGACTCCTCTCAGACAGGGGGTTTTTATAGTGAATCTATTTTTAGACAGTGAGTCTATTTTTAGACAAGGGGTTTTTATAGGGAGTGAAACAGCTCGATTGGTTGTGGGAGAGCAAGACTGCTATTGGGTAAGTTACAAGCCTTGACCTAGGAATTGGCTTGTTAAAACTCGGCTGCTATTGGTTATTAAGGCTTAGCTGCTATTGGTTGTTAGGCCTTAGCTGCTATTGGTTATTAAGAAGCTATTGGTTGCAGCACCTTGTTTGCATACTGGGTTCTTTAAGAGAAGACCAGGCAGTGCGAGCAAGGGAGAAGGGAACATGCCCGAGCATATCTGAGCGTGCTCGGGGCTTTTAAACGGAAAAAAACGGAGGGGGGGGGGGGCGCGTCCGAGCTCCCAGCAAGGCATCCAGCCTTACAGTTTTAAAACCATATAAAAGTTAAAGGTTAACTTTAGCATTTCTAGCAAACCAAAATTTATATCTCATTAAGACACTATGATTAGAAAAAATTTAATGAAAACAGT
>CAUYQU010028359.1:0-18694 GCA_963574635.1 Cheracebus regulus
GTGTGGCTCCTCTGCCGGGAATCTCCTGGTCTGTGGGCAACAAAAATTCGTCGGAAAGTGCGGCGTCCACTCGTTCTCTGTGCTTTCACTGGGAGCTACATTCCTGAGCTGTTGCTAATCGGCCATCTTGGATCTCTCTCCGGAAATATTTTTCAATACATTTATATATTGGTAAATTTTTTGGAGATTTTCTACAGTTTGAAAAAACTTGAAGGTGAACTCTGTAGCCTAGAAATATTTAAAAAAAAATTAAGAAAAAGATATGTCACGAATGCTTAAAGTATTTGTAGATGCTAGTTTGTTTTATCATTTACTGCCATAAAATGTACACAGAATGTATGTGTACAGACAGACTATACATGGCACTATTTCCAGTCAAGAGAAATGCAGGCAAACATAAAGGTGCAATATTAAATCATAACTGCATGGAATTACCGTAGTATATGTTGTGATACTGTAATAATTTTGTAGCTACTTCCTGTTGCTTTTGTATTAAGCTCAAGTGGTGGAAGTATCCCTGTGATGCCTAAAATGGCCTGTGGTTGTCCAGATGCAGTTGCTCATGTCAGTAATCCCAGCACTTTGGGAAGCTGAGGTGGGTGGATTGCTTGAGCCAAGGAGTTTGAGACTAGCCTGGGCAACATGGTGAGACCTCATCTCTATAAAAAAAAAACAAAAATTAGCTAGGTGTGGTGGTGCATGCTTATAGTCCCAGCTACTCAGGAGGCTGAGGCAGGAGGATTGTTTGACCTCAGGAGGTCAAGGTTGCAGTGAGCCAAGATCATGCCACTGCACTGCAGACTGGGTGACAGAGCCAGAACCTGTCTCAAAAGCAAACAAAAAACAAAGCCCTGTGATGCTAATCATCTCCATGTGGGCAGCTCATTTCCAGTAAATTGTGTACCTTGGTAAAAAGTGATCTTGGCCAGGCACGGTGGCTGTAATCCCAGCACACTGGGGCACCAAGGTGGGAGGAGCATTTGAGCTCAGGAGTTCAAGACTAGCCTGGCAGTATAGTGAGACTTCATCTCTTTAAAAAAAAAAAAAAAAAAAGTAAAAAATAGTGATCTCATTTTTTCTTACATATATTTCACTATGTTTAGTGCAATACTCTAAACCTTGAATAACACCATGGGACTCATGGAGTGACACTAGTGATGCTAGTGTCTTCAGGAAGGAGAGAAATGTCATGATGTTACAAGAAAAAGTCAAATTGTCTGATATGCACCATAGAATGAATGCATTCTATGTGGTTGCTTGCCATTTAAAGATGAATGAATTTAGCATAAATGACCATAGTGGAAAAAACGAAAGGAAATTCATGAAGCCGGTTTTGTAGCTACACCAGCAGGTATGAAAATCTCACACCTTATGTGAAATATTCCTTTATCATATTTTGAAAATGCAGCTTTTACGTGGTTGCAGGATTGCAATAAGAAAGGCATACCTATCCGAGCACGGTGGCTCATGCCTGTAATCCCAGCACTTTGGGAGGCTAATGTGGGCGGATCATGAGATCAGGAGTTCGAGACCAGCCTGGTGAATATGGTGAAACCCCGTCTCTACTAAAAATACAAAAATTAGCCAGGTGTGGTGGCACATGCCTGTAGTCCCAGCTACTCAGGAGGCTGAGGCAGGAGAATTGCTTGAACCTAGGAGGCAGAGTTGCAGTGAGCCGAGATCACGCCACTGTACTCCAGCCTAGGCAACAGAGCAAGCCCTGTCTCAAAAAAAAAAACCCAAAAAACAAAAACAAAAAACCTGTAGATGCTAATATAATAGAGAAAAAGTGAAGTCTGTATGACAACTGTAAAGTTGAAAGATGTAAAGCTAGAGAACTTACTACCAGCAAAAGGTGGTTTGATAATTTTAGAAAGAAGTTTGCCTTGCCTTATGAAATGTTGTTGCAAATCAACAGGAAGTTGAGCAACACCAAATAAACAAAAAGAAATGTTGAGATAACAGGAGAAGCCACTTCTGCCAACTAAGAGGCAGCATATGAGTTCGCAGACATCATTAAGAAAACATTGAAGAGAAAGGTTTTCTGCCTGAATAGATTTTTTATTCTTTTTTTTAAAGATAGAGATTTGTTCTCTCAGGCCAGAATTCAGTGCTCTAGCCTTGACCTACTAGGCTTACGTGATCCTCCTATCTCAGCCTCCCTAGTAGCTGAGACTACAGGCACATGCCACCACCACACCCAGCTAATTTTTAAATTATTTTTTGGAGACTCAGTTTCCTTATATTTTCCAGGCTAGTCTTCAATTCTCTTTCCTTGGCCTCTCAAAGTGTTGGGATTACTTATGTGAGCCATTGCACCTGGCCTAAGTAGATTTTTTTTTTTTTTTTTTTTGAGACAGACTTTTGCTCTTGTTGCTCAGGCTGGATTGCAATAGTGCAGTCTCTGCTCACTGCAACCTCTGCCTTCTGGGTTTAAGCAATTCTCCTGCCTCAGTTTCCTGAGTAGCTGGGACTACAGGCACGTGCCACCACACCTGGCTAATTTTTTGTATTTTAAGTAGAGATAGGGTTTCACGATATTGGCCAGGGTGGTCTCCAACTCCTTACCATAGGTGATCCACCTGCCTCAGCCTCCCAGGGTGTTAGAATTACAGGCGTGAGCCACTTCTCCTGGCTCTAAATACATTTTAATGTAGATTAAAGTGCCCCATTCTGGAAAAAAAATGCCATAGAGGACGTTAATTCTATTCATAAGAAAAAGAAGTAAGCACCAGGATTTAAGGCAGGAAAGGATAGGCTAACTCTACTAGTTTTGTGCAAATGCAGTCAGGTTTATGATCAGGACTGCCCTTGTCTATAAAGCTGGCAACCTTGAGCCTTGAAGGGAGAAGAGAAATACTGGCTGCTAGTCTTTTGGTTGTACAAGAAGTCCTGGACAATGAGAACCCTTTTCTGGATTTATTCCATTGATGCTTTCTAGCTGAAGTCAGGAAATACCTACCCAGTGAGGGAACTGCCTTTTAAAGTTCTTTGGATTTTGGACAGTGCCTCTGATCATCCAGAACTCCATGAGTTCAACACAGAATTGTGGAAATAGTTTACTTGCCCCCAAACACAATGTCTGTAATTTAGAAATGCCTTAAGAAATGTCCACATCAGGGAGCCATGAGGACCCTTAAGACTCATTACAACACTGTATTGTATGGAAGGGCTTGTCAGTGCAATAAAAGAGAACTCAGTTGAGAGACCATCATGAATGTGTGGGTTACACCACTGAAGATACCATTGTTGTTATAGAAAAAGCCATGAAAATCATTAGGCTTGAAACAAATTCCTGCTGGAGAAAACTGTCAGATGTGCATGACCTCACGGGATTCACAATCAAGGAAATCATGAAAGAGCTTGTAGATATGACCAAAAAGGTGGGAGTGAGAATGATGAAGGGTTTCCATACATGGATTGTGAGAAATTCAGGAGCCAGTAGACACCACACCACAAGAATTATCAGAAGATGACTTGATGGGAATGAGGGCTTTCAAACCTCTGCCAGACAATGAGGAAGATGTAGCAGCAGCAGTGCCAGAAAACAAATTGATATTAGACAATTAAGCAGAAGGGTTCTGATTATTGAAGACTGCTTTTGACTTCTTTTTCACTGTGAAGGTGATGAGCATGGAGACCTTCATGATGATCCACTTCCACTAAATAAATAGTGCTATGGTTTGGATATGGTTTGTTTGGCCTCTCCAAGCCTCATGTTGAAATTCGCCACCCCAGTGTTGGTGCTGGGGCCTGACATTTGGATTGTCGGGGTGGGGGTGGATCCCTCTTGAATGGCTTGATGTGTCATTCTTTCTTCTTCTCACTCTTAGTTTCTGGAGAACTGGTTGTTGAAAAGAGCCTGGTATCTCCACCTCCACCCTTGCTTTCCCTCTCTCCCTCCCTCTTGCTGTGTGATCTCAGCACATGCTGGCTGTTTTTTTACCATGGGGTGGAAGCAGCCTGAGACCCTCACTGGAAGTAGATGCTGGTGTCATGCTTATTGTACAGCCTATAGAACCATAAGCCACATGCATCTCTTTTCTTTATTTTAATACATTACCCAGGCTTAGGTATTCCTTTATAGCAGCAAAAATAGACTAAGACAGATAGTAAATATATTTTCTCTTCCTTATGATTTTCCTTTTTTTTTGAGACAAGGTCTTGCTGTGTCACCCAGGCTAGCTAGAGTGCTGTGGCATGATCTTGTCTCACTGCGACCTTTGCCTCTTGGGCTCAAGTGATCCTCCCACCATAGACCCCCAAGTAGCTGAGACTACAGACACACACCACCATGCCCGGCTAATTTTTGTGTTTTTAGTAGAGACAGGGTTTTGTCGTGTTGCCCTGGCTGGTCTTGAACTCCTGTGCTCAAGTGATCCACTTTCAGCCTTCCAGAGTGCTCAGATTACAGGCATGAGCCACCGTGCCTAGCCTCTTATGATTTTTTTTTTTTTGAGATGGAATCTTACTCTGTCGCCCAGGCTGGAGTGTAGTGGCGCAATCTTGGCTCACCACAACCTTTCCCTCCCGGATTCTCCTGCCTCAGCCTCCCAAGTAGCTGGGATTAGAGGCGCCAGCCACCATGTCTAGCTAATTTTTGTATTTTTAGTAGATAGGGGCTTCAGCAGGTTGGACAGGCTGGTCTTGAACTCCTGACCTCAGGTGGTCAGCCTCCTCGGCCTCCCAAAGTGCTGGGATTATAGGTGTGAGCTGCTGCACCCAGCTGATGATTTTCTTAATAACGTTTTCTTTTATTTAGCTTGTTTCATTGTGGGAATACTGTATATAATACATGTAACATACAAAATATGTGTTAATCTCTTTACGTTATTGGTAAGCTTCTGGTTTTGGGGGAGTCAAAAGTTATATGTGGATTTTTGACTGTGCATGGATGGGGTGGCGTCCCTAATCCCTGTGTCGTCAAAGATCAGTTATATTTCCCCTGTATAGGCAAAGGCTGTCTTATTTCCATGATTTACCAGAGACGTGATAGTTCCCATTTCCCCAAGAGTCTGGTTTATCTTTGAAAAAAATCTTTTTTTTTTGAGATGGAGGCTCGCTCTCTGGAATGTAATGGCATAATCTCGGCTCACTGCAATCTCCGCCTCCTGGATTCAAGCAGTTCTCCTGCTTCAGCCTCTGGAGTAGCTGGGATTACAGGCGCCCGCAACCATGCCTGGCTAGTTTTTGTATTTTTAGTAGAGAGGGGATTTTACCATGTTGGCCAGGCTGGTCTCGAACTCCTGACCTCAAGTGATCCGCCTGCCTCGGCCTCCCAAAGTGCTGGGATTACAGGTGTGGGCCCAGCCTGTTTTGTCATTGTTTTCGAGACAGAGTCTTGCTCTTGTTGCCCAGGCTGGAGTGTGAAATCTCAGCCCACTGCAACCTCTGCCTCCTAGGTTCAAGTGATTTTCCTGCCTCAGCCTCTCGAGTTGCTGGGATTATATGCACCTGCCACCATGCCTGGCTAATTTTTTGTAATTTTAGTAGAGGCAGGGTTTCACCATGTTGGCCAGGCTGGTCCTGAACTCCTGACATCAGGTGATCCACCCACCTTCCTGTCCCAAAGTGCTGGGATTACAGGCATGAGCCACCCCGCCCAGCCTTATCTTTGAATTTTTTTTTACTAAGGCTAATAGTGGCTGTTGGAGGCAGCTGACCAGAGTTCAAGTTTTAATGCCACCGCTTTTCTCATTGGTGTTAGCTAAGTTATCTAATTGCTTTAAGGCTAAGCTTCTTCATCCTGAAAGAGAGCTAATAAAACCTACCTCTCAGAGTAAAGGAGATGTTTGAGAATAAAATGAGATAATTCTTACCCTTTATGTGACACATCCAAAATGCTTAGTATGCTGAGACTACAGGTATGTGCCACCATGCCTGGCTGATTCCGTTTTTTACTTTTGTAGATAGGAGGTTTCACTACATTGACTAGGCTGGTTTCAAACTCCTGGCCTTGAGTTAGTTCTGCCTTGGCCTCCCAAAGTGTTGGGATTACTGGTGTGAGCAACTTGAGCCCAGGCTTAAATCATTATTTTTATCAGCAATAACTCCTATAAAGTGATTGTAAGAGAAACATTGTCTAAGTATGGGTCATGAGAGTGAACTAGAGCCATGCACTTCACATCAGATCAAGAAATAGTGAAGAGACATTTATTGTTCCTAGCAGGTCATCTCTATTTAGGTCTGTAATTCCAAACTATAATAAAGGGACAGGCAGGAGACTAAGACATGTGATGAAAGGAATGGAGGACTCCAGCAGCTTAAAAAAAATTAGTGTTATTTAAAAAATCTAACTGTTGGTTTACCACGAAAATACTGAACAGTCTTAGTTGGGAACTTTAGGTGATAAAGGAGTAAGGTGGATACACATAAGGCCTTTACCACAGTGTTGTTAGGGTAGCAGATGCTTTTTTCTTTTTTTTGAGACAGAGTCTGTCTCTTTGTTGCCCAGGCTGGAATGCAGTGGCACGATCTTGGCTCACTGCAATCTCCGCCTCCCAGGTTCAAGTGCTTCTCCTGCCTCAGCCTCCCCAGTAGCTGGGACTACAGGTGCGTGCCACCACACCTGGCTAATTTTCGTATTTTTAAATTTTTTTTAGTAGAGACAGGGTTTCACCTTATTGGTCAGGCTGGTCTCGAATTCCTGACCTCGTTATCTGCCTGCCTCAACCTCCCAAAGTGCTGGGATTACAGGCGTGAGCTACCGTGCCCGGTAGCAGATGCTTTTTGGAGTACTGCCTGTCTCAGGGTCTTTCCTTTCTCATACTTTGCCTCTGTCATGTATCTTCCACAGGACCAGAGAAATCTCTCTGTTACAAAAGAGATGCTTGCATTTTTAACCCAAGGTTTTGAAAATTCTGGAAATAACTCTTCCGTCTTTTAAGTATTTAATATGTCTAATACAGATGCAGACTCACTATGAAAACACAAATACAGGTTGTACATGCTTTAATTTTTTTTTTTGAGATGGAGTCTCGCTCTGTTGCCTGGGCTTAAGTGCAGTGGCACAATCTCGGCTCACTGCAACCTCTGCCTCCTGGGTTCAAGTGATTCTCCTGCCTTAGCCTCCTGAGTAGCTGGACTATAGGCGCCTGCCTCCTTGCCCAAGTGATTTTTGTATTTTTAGTAGAGATGAGGTTTTACCATATTGGCCAGGCTGATCTCCAACTCCTGATGTTGTGATCTGCCTGCCTCTGCCTCCGAAAGTTCTGGGATTACAATTGTGAGCCACCATGCCCGGCCTCATGCCTTAATTTTAAGCTGAGTATGTATGACATTGAGCTATATGAAATTGTCTTTTTTTTGGCCCAGACTATCACATTTCATGTGGTTCATCTGAACTAACACAAAAAATAGCTAATATAGTGACTAACATTTATTACTTATTTATTGTATATTGGGCATTCTGGTATGTACTTTAATATGCATTTATGTTTAATTCTCAACACTCTAAATTGGGCTTAAAAATGTTTTCAGCTGCCTAGATTCCATTTATGCTACTGGAAATGGGCCTTAGTTTTTGTATGAGAATTATCTCTTGTCTGTTTTTGGTTCACATTGTTTGGGTTTCTCTCTAGTTTGCTTCATGCTCCAGGATGGAGCATGGCCTGTTATGCTTAGTGCCTTCCACTTTTCAGTTGGAGAGCCCACCCATAGCTAATCTCAGGGTCTTTGCATGAGGGTTTGGAAGAGGCTCTTCCTTTTCTCCTACAGGCTTCCATGGAGAGGATGTGAAATAGAGGTATTGAAGCCGTTTTGTCACCAGGCAGATCCTGAAAACAGAGAACTAAGCCTTGCCCAGAGTTAGAGAGAAACTCAATCCTGATGGTCCTGTTTATTTATTTTGATTAATTAGTTAATTTTATTTTTAGAGTGTCACTGTGTTACCTAGGCTGGAGTGCAGTGGCACGGTCTCAGCTCACTGAAACCTTTGCCTCCTGATTTCAAATTATTCTCCTGCCTCAGCCTCCTGAGTAGCTGGGACTGCTGGTGTGCGTCACCATGCCTGGCTAATTTTTGTATTTTTTTTTGTAGAGACGGGGTTTTACCATGTTGGCTAGACTGGTCTCAAAACTCCTGACCTCAAGGGATCCAGCCACCTTGGCCTCCCAAAGTGCTGGGACTATAGGCGTCAGCCACCGTTCTTGGCCCTGATGATGGCATTTAAACCCTAACTTGAGGTGTGTCTTATGCATAGGTTGCCTGCTGGACTTCTAGTTATTTGTTTAAGCTGCGTTGAGTTGGATTTTCTGTTACTTTTTTTTCTTGGAGACAGGGTCTCACTCTCACCCTGGTTAGAGCACAGTGACATAATCATGGCTCACTGTAGCCTTGACCGCCCAGGCTTAAGCAGTCCTCTCACCACAGCCTCCTGAGTAGCTGGGACCACAGGTGCGCTCCACCATCCCTGGCTAATTTATTTTTATTTTTTATTTTTAGTTGGGTAGGCTCTTCTCAAACTCTTGGGCTTAAATGATCCTTCTGCCTCTTTTTGCCAAAGTATTGGGATTATAGGCATGAACCACAGTGCCTTGCTTGCTAATTAAAAAAAAAAAATTTTTTTTTTGTAGCGATGAGGTCTTGCCATGTTGGGCAGGCTGTTGTTAAACTCCTAGTCTCTAGCAGTCCTCCTGCTGTGGCCTCCAAAGTGCTGGGATCATGGGCATGAGCCCCTGGGCCCAGCTGTGTTTTCTGTTACTTAAAACTGAAAGAGCAACGTTGTTAATAATAGCCACATGGAAACAACTCAAATGTCAGTTGATGAATAAACAAAATGTAGCATATCCTTACAATGGAATATTATTCAGCAGTAAAAATAATGAAGTACTGTTACATGCTTCAACATGGGTATACCTTGAAAACATTATACTGGATGGAAGAAGTCAGTCATAAGAGACCACATATTAATATTTAATTTATATCAAGTATCTGAAATAGGCAAATTCATAGAGACAATAAGTAGGTTGCCTAGGGCTGGTGGGGAGGGGGAAATATGGAGAGTGCCTATTGATGGCTATGTGTTTCTTTTTGGGGTGATAAAAATACTGTAAAATTGATTTATGCAACAGTTTTATGCAACAGTTGGGTCCCACAACAGATTCTCTGTAGGACCCAACTGTTGCATAAAACAAGGTGTGGGCTCTTGCATTGCTCTGGATGAGTGGATTCCCAATAAATTGTGCCAGGCTGCCCCATGATGTGTGGCCTGTGCTTTGGACCATGGTACTTACCTCTGCTACCTAAGTTACATTCCCTGTGGACTCTGTGGCCAGGACTGTGGGCTACTGCGTCGAGTGGTTCATCAGGGGAAGTACCCACAGCCTGTGCAGGAAGAAAAGAGCATCTGAGTGTAGGGTGGATGAGCTGGATCAGCTGCCAGGCAAGAACCACACCCAGGTGGTGAATCTTAAGGACAAGGTAGAATTTGCGCCATAGCTGTTCTGGACAGAAACTGCCCGGAGAAGAATGAATGGAGGACATAGGTCTCTGTGGTGCTACTGACTGGTTCTCTTACCATGTCAACTTAGCCCCAGAACCACCTCTGATTGATTTTGTTGCTTATTTTGACCCCTCTTGCTCCACACAGCCACATGCATACTGGCTGCTCCTCGATTGCCAGGCATATGTAGCAGCTGATGGGCCAGTGAAGAGGAAGGCCCTGGAAGAGAAAGGCCCTGGCCTGAAGGCTGCATGTGTTGTGTGGCAGCCACAACTGCTCAGGCTTCCATGTCTGTGGGTGCACCCTGGGGAGGAGTGCAATGAAAAGAACATTGGTTCTCAGTCTCCCTGGGGAGAAGTTTGGCCTCAAGTGGGAACGGCTGGGATTTGGGCGTTGCCTTTGAAAAGGTTACCTACTTCCAGTTTGTATTGGGAAGAATTTAAAAAGTATGCCAGCTTCTTTCTCTAGTTTGCCCTGTCTTTTGTGCTCATTCTTTCTGCGATCCCCTCCTGTCAGCTCAGGAGTGGGATTCTTTGGAGAAGGAAAGTGTTCTTCTGTTCCTTGGCAGCCCAGGCTGCTCATCAGTTTGGGGCATGGAGGAACATGGGTCTGATGAATTTGCTTGAAAGCAATCTGTAACCCAGTCACTTTGGGAAGCAAAGAAGGGCGGATTGCTTGAGCTCAGAAGTTCGAGACCAGCCTGAGCAACGTGGCAAAATCCCGTCTCCACCAAAAAAAAATAGCTGGGTGTGCGAGCACCCTCCTGTAATCCAAGCTATGTGGGAGGCTGAGTTGGGAGGATTGCTTGAGTCCAGGAGGTTAAGACTGCAGTGAGCCATGATTGCACTACTGCATTCCAGCCTGGGTGGTAGAGTGAGACCCTTTAAAAAAAAAATTACCTGGAAGAATTCTAACAGATAAAGGATAGCACTATTACTCTCATTTTACATATGAGGAACTGAGGCACAGAAATGTTAAGCAGTAGGCCAACTGTTTAGAGCTAATGACAGGTTTTAGAGCTGAGATTTAATACTACCAAGTCCAAGCTTAAAACTGTGCTATCTTGCCTTTTTTCAACTAAGTCATCTTTATGGAACTTTGGAGCTAGGAGTTCCTTAGCAATTACTTAATCTAACCCTTTCATTTTACTGATGAGAAAATTGAACCTTAGGTAATGAGGAATTTATGACTTAGTTTCAAAGACAGGCAGGTAAACAACTAGCAGTGATACAAGGTGGAATAGAAGTTACCCAATAGAGGTACAGGTATTTATTGTGTGAAACTAAGGGAGGGATTATTTAATTCTGATGACTAGCCAAGAGGTTGTTTTGTTTTTTTTTGAGATGGAGTCTTGCTCTGTCACCCAGGCTGGAGTGCAGTGGTGTAATCTCGGCTCACTGTGGCCTCCATCTCCTGGATTCAAGTGATTCTCCTGCCTCAGCCTCGCGAGTAGCTGAGATTATAGGCGTGCGCACCAGCACGCCCAGCTAATTTTTGTATTTTGAGTAGACACTGGGTTTCATCATGTTGGTCAGGCAGGTCTTGAACCTCTGACCTCAGGTGATTTGTCTGCCTCAGCCTCCCAGAGTTCTGGGATTACAGGAGTGACCCACTGCATCCAGCCCCTAGTTGTATTAGCTATTTATTACCTTATAACGTAAGTTACTGTGAAGCATAGTGGTTTAATGCAACAAACATTTATCATCTCAGTTTCTGTGGGTTAGGAATTTGAAAGCAGCTTGGGATGGTTCTGGCTCAGAGCTGCAGTCATTTCGAAGGCTTGGCTGAGGCTGGAGGATCTGCTTCCAGGCTGTTGGCAGGAGGCCTTGCTTGCTGCCCTGTGGACCTCTTCCTGAATGTCCTCACAACATGTCAGCTGGCTTCATCAAGAAAGAGTAAGGAGGAAGCTGTGGTTACATTTTTATAATGCACCTTCAGAAGTCTCACACTGTCACTTCTGCCAAATTTGTTAGAAGGGAGTTACTGAGTATAGTGCATACTCAAGGGAGAGTTCAGGTTCTGGCCTTTGAAGAGATGCAAATTAAGCAATTTATGAATGTATTTTTGAAACCTCCACACTGGTCAAGCATATTGAGGAGGAGAAACAGCGATGAAGAGTCAGAAGACGGGGATTCCAGACCCAGCTCTGCTGCTTGTTCCGTAGGGAGGGAATGATTCATCCTCTCTTAATCTCTTATTTTCTCTAGGGAAATAGGATCATCAAATGGCACAGCCTACTTTACAGTGGATTATAAAGATGTCTTAGTCTGTTTACTGTTGCAATAACTGAATACCTGAGACTGCATTATTTATTTATTTATTTACTTTGAGACAGAGTCTCTTTCTTGTAGCCCAGGCTGGAGTTCAGTGGCACAATATCGCAACCTCTGTCCACCAGGTTCAAGTGTTTCTGCTTCCTCAGCCTCCCGAGTAGCTGCAATTACAGGTGTGCTCCACCACGTCCGGCTAATTTTTTGTATTTTTATTGGAGACAGGGTTTCACCATTTTGGCCAGACTGGTCTCAAACTCCTAACCTTAGGTGATCTGCCAGCCTCAGCCTCCCAAAGTGTTGGGATTTCAGACATGAGCCACCGTGCCCAGCTGGTAATTTTTTATTATTATTATTTTTGAGATGGAGTCTCACTATGTTACCCAGGCTGGTCTCGAACTCCTGGCCTCAGATGATTTGCCTGCCTCAACCTCCCAGAGTTCTGATATTACAGGAGTGAGCCATTGTGCTTGGCTGAGACTGGGTAACTTATAAAGAAAATGAATTTATTTCTTTCAGTTCTACATGCTGGGAAGGCCAAAGTCAAGGGGCACATTTAATGAGGACCTTCTTGCTTTTGGGGACTCTGCAGAGTCCCAAGGCAGCCTAGAGTATCACATGGTTAGGGGGCTGAGTGTGCTAGCTCAGGACTCTTCCTCTTACAAAGCCACCAGCCACACTCCCAGGATAACCCATTAATTTGTTAACCCATTAATCCATGAATAGGTTCCATTCATGAGGACAGAACCATCATAACACAGTTATCTCTTAAAGGCTTGCCTCACAATACTGCCACATTGGGGATTCACTTTAAAATGAGTTTCATAGGGACACACATTAAAATCATATAAAAAGGTGGTAACAGATACATAAAGCACATGAGATGGGCTTTGTAAACTTTAATGTAGTATAGGCTTAGCTGAGAGATGTGGCTTCTTACCCTAATCCTGTTGTATAATGGCTGATTAGCCATGTAATCCAAACATGTTTAAGTCATCTATGTGCCTCAGTTTCCTCATTTGTAAAATGGGATTCATTATAGCAACTATAGCACTTTGGGAGGCCAAGGTGGGCAGATCACTTGAGGTCACAAGTTCAAGACCAGCCTGGCCAATATAGAGAAACCCTGTCCCTGCTAAAAAAAAAAAAATACAAAAATTAGCCAAATGTGTTTGCAGCCTGTAGTTGCAGCTACTTTGGAGGCTGAGGCAGGAGACTTGCTTGAACCCGGGAGGCGGCGGTTACAGTGAGCTGAGATTGAGCCACTGCACTCCAGCCTGGGTGACAGAGAGACTCCGTCTCAAAAAAAAAAAAAAAAAAATTAGAGCAACTATAGGGTTATTGTGAGGATTAAGTAAAAATTCAGGTGATATATTTAGCATAATGCCTGCAGGTCTTAAGACAGGCACTGTTCAATAAATAGTAACTTTGCTATTTACTTTTTTCTTCCTGTTGTATCCATTCAGTTATCTCTGGTTTTTGGGCTTAGCTAATCCTTGACCCTAGGACTTTCACATGGATATTTATGAAGGATCCCTGATTACACAGGGCATTAAGGCGTGATTGTACTTTAATGCTACTATGTATTATTACTGTCTTCCTCTAATTCTTTGTTTTTGACAAGCTCTGATCTTTTTCTCTCTTTCTCTTTTTTTTTTTTTTGAAATGAAATCTCACTCTGTTGTTCATGCTGGAGCGCAGTGATGTGATCTAGGCTGCAACCTCTGCCTCCAGAGTTCAGGTGATTCTCCCACCTCAGCCTGCCAAGTAGCTGGGACTGCAGGTGTGTGTGCCATCACACCTGACTAATTTTTGTATTTTTTAGTAGAGATGGGGTTTCACCATAGTAGCCAGGCTGGTCTCGAACTCCTGACCTCAGGTGGTCTACCCATCTCGGCCTCCCAGAGTGCTGGGATTACAGGTGTGAGCCACTGCACCCAGCTGCGCTGCTATATTTCTTCATTTTTTCTTTTCTGTTTTCACTGCTGGCAAGAATGATATATTTCCTTAGATTTTTCTTTTTCTTTTTTTAAAAACATTATCCCCTGATTGGGCAGAACTAGTTTGGTTAGAAAAGTGTTCAAGTGCAGCTGGGTGTGGTGCCTCACGCCTGCAGTCCCAGCACTTGGGGAGGCTGAGTGCAGTGGCGCCATCTCAGCTCACTGCAACCCCTGCCTCCTGAATTCAAGCAGTTCTCCTGCTTCAGCTTTCCAAGTAGCTGGGACCACAAGCAAATGCCACCACCCCTGGTTAATTAAAAAAATTTTTTTTGCAGAGATGGGGGGATCTCACCACATTGGCCAAGCTAGTCTCAAATTCCTGGGCTCAAGAGATCCTCCTGCCTCAGATTCCCAAAGTGCTGGGATTATAGGGATGAGTCGACATTTGCAGCCGTAATTTCTGTCTTCTTCTTTTTTTTTTTTTAAAGGCTGAATAATACCTAATTGTAGTTACAGATATTTAAAAGCCAGTCTGTGGCCAGTGTGTTGGCTCATGCTTGTGATTCCAGCATGTTGAGAGACTGAGGTGGGAGGATCACTTGAGTCCGGTAGTTTGAGATAAGCTTAGGCTAGTTGAGACCTTGTCTCTACAAAAATGAAAAAAATTAGCCAGGCATGGTGGTGTGTGCCTGTAATCCCAGCACTTTGGGAAACTGAAGTGGGAAGATTGCTTGAGTCTAGGAGTTTAAGACCAGCCTGGGCAAAATAGTGAGAACCTGTCTCTACAAAAATAAAAAAAATTAGCTGGGTGTGGTGGTGCGTGTCTGTAATCCCAGCTACCTGGAAGGCTGAGTAGAGGTGGGAGGATCAACTTGAGCCCAGAGGTTGAGGTTTCAGTGAGCCATGATTATGCCCACTGCTCTTCAGCCTGTTTGACAGAATGAAACCTTATCTTAAAAAAAAAAAAAGCCAGTCTGTCTCATAACTAAGTAAAAGATAATTTATATTAATTTTATGGTTCCAGGACAATGTGCAATATTTTATTTCTTCATGTAGAAATTTTACTTTTTAGTAAACCCTTGATTTTCAGGGACCCAGAAAACTGATACCCAACAGATGTTTGGTGCCACTTAAATCATGCAGTTAATAAAGGTTTGTTTTTTTTTTTTTTTTTTTTTTTTAAAAAGAAGCAGCAAAGACTTGAAGCTCCATTAGTAACTAGAGTTGTGAAGTGGAGTGTGGCTTTTGTGTTGTATTTAATAGTGCTGGAGACTTAAGAGTTTATCGACCTTCATGTAACAGTTGTGTGAGTTACCTTCTGTGTGCCATCACTGCGCAGAGGTGACAGGCAGTTGTTTTCTGCATCATAGAGAGTTGTGTGATAATCATTGAAGTGCAGAATCCTTCACTTTATAGGAAAGGAAATAATTGCACTTGTGAATGCAGTTGAGAATGATTTGAAGCTAATTAGTAAATTGGAATAGTTACTGATGATGAAATACGTACCTCCATGAATTTTTTAAAAAAACTTTAAAACCCTGGTAAAAGCATTTGGTGATTATTTTGCTGGATTAGAAAACCTTGGAAGAATTTTTTTCAGCTTGGATATAAAGTATGTCTTTAGAAAGACTGTCACCTGGTACTGCCTTAAAAGACAGCAGTAAAATTTTGCACTCTTTTTTTTTTTTTTAAAGAAGTTTAAGTTTTATCTTAATGTCTAGTCAGCAGAGGGAGGGAAGTACATAATGTTTTAAACTGTTGCCACTGAACAGAACTTTCTGTAATTATAGAAACATTCTGTATATGTGCTGTCCAGTATCATAGCTGAAAACTGGCTCTTGGCTGCGTTAAGTATGACTAATGTGACTGTGGAACTGAAATTTTACTTTTATTTAACTTTAAATAGCTACATGTGGCTGATGGATGTGATAGTGCAAGAGCAGATGTAGAACACAGACCCAAGAGCTCACAGACCATGGCTGTTTTGGAAACCGATTTCTTGCCCTACTTGTATTCCAAACACGTTGACATCTTAATGCGTAAAATAAATGCGAATGAATATATAAATGAATGAGTTTGAGAAGTTTTCATCCTTTGAAACATAAGCTGTTTCAGTTGTCTTTCATGTTATTTCCTGTAATAACTTATAATTGTGATATAGTACATATAATGTGTTTTCCTTATAATGAATTATTTTTTTCATTTCTTGCGATATACTTGGTCATATTATTCATTAGTTTTTGTCATTTCTTTAAAATATGAGAATGACTTTAGCATGTCTCATCAAACTCAGAAGCTACTGTTTAGATACTAGTTTTTGAGTCTATGGGAGAGAAGTTGAGACTGAGAATTGAGATTCATAATGGACTCTCTTGACATCTGACATCAGTAGAACAGTTGTTCTTTGTGTCATTTACACAACTACTTAAAATCCCCCTTTTCTTCCTTCAGTGTTTTAAATCAGAAACTAGATAAGCAAGTTTTCGTATTTTTTTTTGAGATGGAGTTTTGCTCTTGTTGCCCAGGCTGGAGTGCAGTGGCACAATCTTGGCTCACTGCAACCTCCGCCTCCCGAGTTGAAGCGATTCTCCTACCTCTTAAGTAGCTGAGATTATAGGCATGCACCACCATGCCTGGCTAATTTCGTATTTTTAATAGAGACAGTTTCTCTATGTTGGTTAGGCTGGTTTCAGCCTCCTGACCTCAGGTGATCTGTCTCACTGCAACTTCTACCTCCCTGGTTTAAGCGGTTTTCCTGCCTCAGCCTCCTGAGTAGCTGGAATTACAAGTGCCTGCCACCACGTCTGGCTAATTTTTATATTTTTAGTAGAGATGGGGTTTTGCCATGTTGGCCAGGCTTGTCTGAAACTCCTGACCTCAAGTGATCCACCTGCCTCAGCCTCCCAAAGTGCTGGGATTACAGGCGTGAGCCACTGTTCCTAGTTTTTTTTTTTTTTTTTTTTCTGAGATGGAGTTTTGCTCTTGTTTCTCAGGCCAAAGTGCAATGGCATGATCTTGGCTCACTGCAACCTTCACCTCCCGGGTTCAAGCAATTTTCCTGCCTCAGCCTCCTGAGTAGCTGGGATTACAGGCGCTGGCCACCACACCCAGCTAATTTTTGTATTTTTAGTAGAGATGGGTCTCACCACGTTGGTCAGGCTGATCTTGAACTCCTGACCTCGTAGTTCACCTGCCTGGCCTTTTTTTCTTTTTTTTGAGACAGAGTCTTGCTCTGTCATCCAGGCTGGCATGCGGTGGTGTGATCTTGACTCATTGAAGCCTCTACTTTTCAGTTTAAAGCAATTCCCTGCATCAGCTTCCCAAGTAGCTGGGATTACAGGTGCCCGGCCCTATGCCAGCTAATGTTTGTGTTTTTAGTAGAGATGGGGGTTTCACCATCTTGGTCAGGCTAGTCTTGAACTCCTGACCTTGTATTCCACCCTCCTTGGCCTCCCAAAGTGCTGGCGTGAGCCACCATGCCTTGCCTTTTTTGTTTGTTTAAAGTGTGAGTGTGTGTGAACCTGAATGGGATTTAAATCAGAGGAATGCTTAATTGTTTATTTCCCAGAGGCCATCACACAAGGCTTAGCAGAAAGACTCACAAATAAAGTTAATTGTGGTACTTTGGAAATAAGGAATAGTGGAAGGGTTGTATAGTCAAATTTTTAAGTTAGAGAGTAGAGCAGGAGTCTACATACTGTGGATTGCTGGCCAGATGTCGCTTGTCATGTGTGTTTGTATGGCTTGTAAGAGCTTTTACATTTTAAAATGACTGAAAAAATTCAGAAGATTTTGTGACATTACAGGAAATTTAGATTTCAGTGTATAGCCCAGGTGTACTTTGTAAGGCAGGAGGATCTCTTGACACTAGGAGTTTGAGATGAGTTTGGTCAATATAGTGATAACTCATTTCTACGAAAAAAAAAAAAAAAAAAAAAGATATGGTGGCATATACCTGGGGCCCCAGCTACTTGGGAGGCTGAGATGGGAGGATCACTTGAGCCCAGGAGTTCAAAGCTGCACTGAACTATAATCTTAAATAAAAAATTCCATGTTCATAAATAAAGTTTTTTTGAAACACAATTGTATTCATTTTGTTTACATATTGTCTATGTGCTTTTGTGCTACAGTGGCAGAGTTGGAGTGTTGTGAGTGAGACCATATTGCTTACAAAGCCTTATGGTTTTTTAAGGTTCACTGTTTTGCTTTTTGTGGGAAGCATTTGGTAACCTCTGGTGAGAATACTTTTGGCAAATAGAATGATATGACAGTGTAAAGTGGCTCATACCTATAATCCCAGCACTTTGGGGGCCCAAGGTGGGTGGATCACCTGAGGTCAGGAGTTCGAGACCAGCCTGGCCAACATGGTGAAACCCCTGTCTCTACTAATAATATAAACATTAGCTGGGTGTGTTAGTGCACACCTGTAATCTCAGCTACTCGAGAGGCAGAGGTTTCAGTGATCCCAGATTGTGCCATTGCACTCAGCCTGGGTGACAAGAGCGAAACTCCATCTCCAAAAAAAATAAAAAAAGATACGACTTTGTAAACTAAGAGATAAAGATTTATGAAAAATGGGGACTTATAATTCATCTGCTAATCGTACTTAAGTGAGCAGAATATTGAAACACAAAGTGCTAAAATGGAAAAGCACTCTGAGTCAAAACGTGTGTAGGAAATTAAAGGTTGTATGAACAAGGGTTCTTTGCTGAAGGAGTCTATGTTCTGGTGGAGGATTGGACGACTAAACACACAGATGTCTACAGATTTTCTGGCCTTCACCCTGTTCCATTTCGAAGACTCCATTACTGCAAAAATACTGTTTTTTTTTTTTTAGAAAAAGAAAAGGAGAAAGAAAAAAACACCAAAAGTAAGAAAAAAAAAGAATGAAAGAGAGAAAGAAAGAGGATGAGAAACAGGGAGAGAGAATGGGATTCTTGTTTTATTGCCCAGGCTAGAATGCAGTCTAAAAATGGGTATCAAAAACCTCTTTTATGCCAATAATTGTGCTTAACAATGGAGACAGGAAGGAATAGGGGATG
>CAUYQU010028361.1:0-50860 GCA_963574635.1 Cheracebus regulus
CATTTTTGTGGATTTATCCACCTGTCATCTTTGTAATTGCCGACTTTCAGATTGGGTCTCTGAGTGGACGTCCGGCTTGTTAGTGATGAAGTTTTTCTGTTTCTTAGTTTTCCTTCGGGGGGCACCCCTTCCCTACAGAGCTGGGCCTTCCCGGGTTCAGCTGTGCTTTCTCCGTCCTCAGTGCTTCCAATTGCTGTTCTCCTAGTGGTGATGGGACCAGCGGATCCTCACTAAAAGTTAGGCAACCAGTCCCGTATACTCTGCACCGAGAAGCGCCGTGCCGGCCAAAAGAGTCGTGCTGGCAACTCGTGTGGCTCCTTCGCCGGGAATCTCCCAGTTTGTGGTCATCAAAAATTCGTCTGCAATTGTGGCATCCACTCAGTCTCTGCGCCTTCACCGGGAGCCACAATCCCGAGCTGCTGCTACGTGGCCATCTTGGATCTCTCTCCGCCCGGTGATGAAGTTTTTTCTGTTTCTTAGTTTTCCTTTGGCGGATGCCCGTTCCCCACAGAGCTGGACCTTCCCGGGTTCACTGTGCTTGCTGTGAAACTCTCAGTCCTCAGCGCTTCCAATTGCTGTTTTTCTTGTGGGGGTGGAACCAGCCGAGCCCGTCCGTCCCGTATACTCTGCACTGAGAAGCGCCGCGCTGGGGCACCGGCAAAACAGCCGCGCCGGCCAAAGGAGTCGCGCTGGCGACCTGTGTGGCTCCTCTGCCGGAAATCTCCCCGTCTGTGGGAAACAAAAATTCGTTGGAAAGTGCGGAGTCCACTCGTTCTCTGCACTTTCACTGGGAGCTACATTCCTGGGCTGTTGCTAATCGGCCATCTTGGATCTCTCTCCCACATTTTCTTTATTCACTCATTGGTGAGCATTTAGGCTGGTTCTATATTTTTGGAGTTGCTAATTGTGCTGCTATAAACATGCATGTGCAATTTTCTTTTTTGCATAAGGACTTATTTTCCTCTGGGTAGGTACCCAGTAGAGGAATTGCTAGATCACATGGTAGTTCTACTTTAGCTCTTTAAGGAATCTCCACACTGTTTTTCATAGTGGTTGTACTAGTTGACATTCCCACCAGCAGTGGAAAAGTGTTCCCTTTTCATCACATCCATGCCAACATTTATTATTTTTTAATTTTTAAATTATGGCCATTCTTGCAGGAGTAAGGTGGTATCTCATTGCAGTTTTAATTTGCATTTCCCTGATAATTAGTGATATTGAACTTTTTTTTTTTTACATATATTTGTTGGCCATTTGTATGTCTTCTTTTGAGAATTGTGTATTCATGTCCTTTACTTGCTTTTTTTCTTGCTGATTTACTTGAGTTCCTTGTAGAGTCTGGATATTAGTTCTTTGTCAGATGCCTAGTTTGTGAATATTTTCTTCTACTCTGTGGGTTGTCTGTTTACTGTGCTGGCTATTTATTTATTTTTTGCTGTGCAGAAGTTTTTTAGTTTAATTAGGTCCCATGTATTTACTTTTTGTTGCATTTGCTTTCAGGTTCTTGGTCATGAAGTCTTTGCCTAAGCTAACCTTTTTGCCACCAGTTGCATGGAAGACAACATTTCCATGGACTGGGGTGGGGGCAGGGGATGGTTTTGGGATGAAACTATTTCACCTCAGATCATCAGGCATTAGATTCTCATAAGGAGCATGCAACCTAATTCCTTGTATGTGCCGTTCATAATAGGGTTGGTGCTCCTATGAGAATCAAATGCTGCTGATGATCTGATAGGAGATAGAACTCAGGTGGGTGCTAATGCTTGCTCCTCCACTGCACACCTGCTGCTGTGTGGCCAGGTTCCTGACAGGGCTTGGGAGCTCCTTGACTAGAAGAGTTTTTCTGATGTTATCTTCTAGAATTTTTATGATTTGCAGTCTTAGATTTAAGTCCTATCCATCTTGAGCTATTTTGGTATAAGGTGACAGATGAGGATCCAGTTTCATTCTTTGACATGTGGCTTGGCAGATATCCCAGCACTGTTTGTTTAATAGGGTATCCTTTCCCCACTTTATATTTTTGTTTGCTTTGTTGAATATTAGTTGGCTGTAAGTATTGGCTTTAATTTCTGAGTTCTCTATTCTGTTCCATTGGTCTATGTGCTGGGTTCTCTATTCCGTTCCATTGGTATATGTAAAAAACCTGCTGTTTTGTTAACTAGAGCTTTGTAATACCGTTTGAAGTTGGGTAGTGTGATGCTTCCAGATTTGTTCTTTTTGTTGAGTCTTGCTTTGGCTGCACCGAGTCTTTCTTGGCTTCATATGAGTTTCAGGATTCTTTTTTTTTCTAGTTCTGTGAAGAATTATGATGGGATTGCATTGAATCTGTAGATAGCTTTTGGCATTATGGTCATTTTCACAATATTTATTCTACCCATGAGTGTGGGATGTGTTTCCACTTGTTTGTGTCATCAATGATTTCTTTCAATAGTGTTTTCTTGTTTTCCTCAGATAGATCTTTCATGTCCTTGGTTAGATATATTCCTAAATATTTTATTATTTTTTACAGCTGTTGTAAAAGGGATTGAGTTCTTGATTTGATTCTTGGCTTGGTCATTATTGGTATATGTCAGTGCTACTGATTTATGTACACTGATTCTGTGTCCTGAAACTTTACTGAATTCATTTATTAGATGTAGCAGCTTTCTAGGTGAGTATTTAGGGTTCTCCAGATATATGATCATATCATTAATGAACAGCAACAGTTTGTCTTTTTCTTTACTGATTTGGATGGCCCTTATTTCTTTCTCTTGTCTTATTGCTCTGGCTAGGACTTCCAGTACTATGTTGCATAGAAGTGGTGAAAGTGAGTATCCTTGTCTTATTCCAGATCTCAGGGGAAATGCATTCAACTTTTCTCTCATTCAGTATAATGTAGGCTGTGGGTTTGTCATAGACAGATTTTATTACCTTGAGGTATTCCCTTCTATGCCAGTTTTGCTGAGGGTTTTTATCATAAAGCAATGCTGGATTTTGCCACATGCTTTTTCTGCATGTATTCAGATAATCATATGATATTTGTTTTTAATTTTTGATGTGATATATCATTTATTGACTTTCATATGTTATTCCATTCCTCCATCCCTGGTATGAAACCTGCTTGAACATGGTGTACTATCTTTTTGATGTGCTGTTGGATTCAGTTAGCTAGTATTTTGTTGAGGATTTTTGCATCTTTGTTCATCAGGGATATTGGTCTGTAGTTTTCTTTTTTGTTATGTCCTTTCCTGGTTTTGATATTAGGGTGATACTGGCTTCATAGAATGATTTAGGGAGAATGTCCTTTCTTGGAATAGTTTGGAAAGATTAATATCAATTCTTCTTTGATTATTTGAAATAATTTAGCTGTGAATACATCTGGTCCTTGAGGGTTTTTTGTTGGCAATTTTTAAAATTATTATTTCAATCTTACTACTTGTTATTGGCCTCTTCAGATCTATTTCTTCCTGATTTAATCTAGGAGGGTTAGATTTTATCCATCTCTAGATTTTCTAGTTTGTGTGAGTAAAGGTGTTCATAGTAGCCTTGAATGATCTTTTGTATTTCTGTGATATCAGTTGTAATGTCTCCTGTTTCATTTCTAATTGAGCTTATTTGTATCTTCTCTCTTTTCTTGGTTAATCTTACTAATGGTTTATCAGCTTTGTCTTTTCAAAGAATCAGCTTTTTTTCATTTGTTTTTTGTATTTTTTGTTTCAATTTCTTTTAGATCTACTCTGATCTTTATTTTCTTTATTATTATTATACTTTAAGTTCTGGGGTACATGTGCAGAATGTACAGGCTTGTTATACATAGGTATACAAGTGCCATGGTGGTTTGCTGCATCCATTACCCCATCATCTATGTTAGGTATTTCTCCTAATGTTATTCCTCTGCTATCCTCCTACCCACTGCTATCCCTCCCCTAGCATCCCCTACCTCGACAGGCCCCAGTGTGTGATGTTTCCCTCCCTGTGTCCATGTGTTCTCGTTGTTCAGCACCCACTTATGAGTGAGAATATGTGGTGTTTGGTTTTCTATTCTGTGTCAGTTTGCCAAAAATGATGGTTTCCAGCTTTATTCATGTCCCTGCAAAGAACATGAATTCATCCTTTTTATGGCTGCGTAGTATTCCATGGTGTACATGTGCCACATTTTCTTTATCCAGTCTATCATTGATGGGCATTTGGGTTGGTTCCAAGTCTTTGCTATTCTGAACAGTGCTGCAATAAACATACATGTGCATATATCTTTATAACAGAATGATTTATAGTTCTTTGGGTATATACCCTGTAATGGGATTGCTGGGTCAAATGGTATTTCTAGTTCTAGATCCTTGAGGAATCGCCACACTGTCTTCCACAATGGTTGAACTAATTTACACTCTCACCAACAGTGTAAAAGTGTTCGTATTTCTCCACATCCTCTCCAGCATCTGTTGTCTCTGATTTTTTAATGATTGATTGCCATTCTAAGTGGCGTGAGATGGTATCTCAATGTGGTTTTGATTTGCATTTCTCTAATGACCAGTGATGATGAGCTTTTTAGAATATGTTTGTTGGCTGCATAAATGTCTTCTTTTGAGAAGTGTCTGTTCATATCCTTTGCCCACTTTTTGATGTTTTTTTTTTCTTGTAAATTTGTTTAAGTTCCTTGTAGATTCTGGATATTAGCCCTTTGTCAGATAGGTAGATTGCAAATATCTTTTTCCATTCTGTTGGTTGCTGGTTCACTCTAATGATAGTGTTTTTTGCTGTGCAGAAGCTCTTTAGTTTAATTAGATCCCATTTGTCAATTTTGGCTTTTGTTGCCATTGCTTTTGGTGTTTTTGTTATGAAGTCCTTGTGCATGCCTGTGTCCTGAATGGTATTGCCTAGGTTTTCTTCTAGGATTTTCATGGTGTTAGGACTTAAGTTTAAATCTTTAATCCATCTTGAGTTAATTTTGTATAAGGTGTAAGGAAGGGGTCCAGTTTCAGCTTTCTGCATATGGTTAGCCAGTTTTCCCAACACCATGTATTAAATAGGGAATCCTTTCCCCATTGCTTGTTTTTGTCAGGTTTGTTAAAGATCAGATGGTTGTAGATGTGTGGTGTTACTTTTGAGACCTCCGTTCTGTTCCATTGGTCTATATCTCTGTTTTGGTACCAGTACCATGCTGTTTTGATTACTGTAGCCTTGTAGTGTAGTTTGAAGTTAGGTAGCATAATGCTTCCAGCTTTTTTTTTTTTTCCTTAGGATTATCTTGGCTATGCAGGCTCATTTTGGTTCTATATGAAATTTAAGGTGTTTTTCTTCCAATTCTGTGAAGAAAGTCGATGGTAGCTTGATGGGGATAGAATTGAATCTTTAAATTACTTTGGGCAGTGTGGCCATTTTCATGATATTGATTCTTCCTAACCATGAGCATGGAATGTTTTTCCATCTGTTTGTGTCCTCTCTTATTTCCTTGAGCAGTGGTTTGTCATTCTCCTTGAAGAGGCCCTTCACATCCCTTGTTAGTTGTATTCCTAGATATTTTATTCTCTTTGTAGCAATTGTGAATGGGAGTTCACTCATGATTTGGCTTTCTGTTTGGCTGTCTGTCTGTTATTGGTGTGTAGGAATGTTTGTGATTTTTGCACATTGATTTTGTATCCCGAGACTTTGCTGAAGTCGCTTATCAGCTTACAGAGATTTTGGGCTGAGATGATGAGGTCTTCTAAATATATAATCATGTCATCTGCAAATAGAGACAATTTGACTTCCTATTTTCCTAATTGAATATTCTTTATTTCTTTTTCTTGCCTGATTGCCCTGGCCAGAACTTCTTCCAATACTATGTTGCATAGGAGTGGTAAGAGAAGGGATCCTTGTCTGGTGCCAGTTTTCAAAGAGAATGCTTCCAGCTTTTGCCCATTCGGTATGATATTGGCTATGGGTTTGTCATAAATAGCTCTTATTATTTTGAGATACATTCCATTGATAGCTAGTTTATTGAGATTTTTTTTAGCATAACAGGCTGTTGAATTTTGTTGAAGGCCTTCTCAGCATCTATTGAGATAACCGTGGTGTTTGTCTTTGGTTCTGTTTATGTGATGAATTATGTCTATAGATTTGTGTATGTTGAACCAGCCTTGCATCCCAGGGATGAAGCCGACTTGATCATAATGGATAAGCTTCTTGATGTGCTGTTGGATTCGGTTTGCCAGTATTTTATTGAGGATTTTCATATCGATGTTCATCATGGATATTAGCCTGAAATTTTCTGTTTTAGTTGTGTGTCTGCCAGGTTTTGGTATCAGGATGATGTTGGTCTCATAAAATGAGTTAGGGAGGATTCCTTATTTTTCTGTTGTTTGAAATAGTTTCAGAAGGAATGGTACCAGCTCCTCTTTGTTCCTCTGGTAGAATTCGGCTATGAAACCATCTGGTCCTATACTTTTATTGGTTGGTAGGCTATTCATTGCTCCTTCAATTTCAGACCTTATTTTTGGTCTATTCAAGGATTTGACATTTTCCTGGTTTAGTCTTGGGAGAGTGTAAGTGTCAAGAATTTATCCATTTCTTCTAGATTTCCCGGTTTATTTGCACAGATGTGTTTATGGTATTCTATGATGGTAGTTTGTATTTCTGCGGGATTGGTGGTGATATCCCCCATATCATTTTTTATGGCATCTATTTGATTCTTCTCTCTTTTCTTCTTTGTTAGCCTGGCTCATGATCTATCTATTTTGTTGATCTTTTAAAAAAACTAACTCCTGGATTCATTGATTTTTTTGAATGATTTTTTTTGTGTGTGTGTCTCTGTCTCCTTTATGAACTGAACTTTTTTTAAAGGATGATTTTAAATACCTAAAATTTACCATTTAATCTATCAGCCTTCCCACACATGAACTATTTTTATATTCTTTATCTAGATGAGGAAATTGAGACCCAGGAGGTTCTAGTAACTCATTTGTGATCACAGATTAGCTGTTATGGCAGACATAGGATTTGAATTTAGGAGACTATGCCTGAGGAGCCTGTGGCTTAGACTCACTCCTCCTTATGACTGTTTCTCCTACTTCATGAAAGTGAAAAGGAATAAATAAGTGCAAACTGATAGAGAGACAGCTTCTCTTAAGAGACACTAAAGGACATCTGCCAATATGTCTTTTGATAGGTATTTTAAATTAAGCAGGACAGATGGCTGTCTTGTCAGTTGATAAATTCCATTTAATGGAATTTTGATCATCCTTTCACTTGGAGCAACCTGCTGAATACCTAGAGATGAATATCTGGTACTCTTTTTGGCTGCTTAAAGAGAATGTACAGGAACATCTGAATTAACCATGGCACCACAATTTGATAGGTGGCTATTTCAATGTAGTTTTTGGACATTTGACATGGGCTTTCTTGAGAAAGCACTGTGGGAGAATTAGATCTGTATTGAATACACTGTCTTTCATGAATGTTCTGATTCTAAGTGGGATTTGTCTTTACATATTGGGGCTAAACTCCTTTCTGTGGGAACACATCTCTAAAATTAGAATTTAAGTCAGTGGAAAAAATATGATTGATATGCAAATATTTTACTTAAATACAACTTTCCATGAATGCAGCCAATGCATGAAGTAAAGCACATGTAGTGATAAGCTAGGCTGGCTCCATTCTCATTCTTACAGTCTGTTAAAAAATAAGGCACACAAACTGCCTGGCAGCATGGGGTAGCAGAGCAGGCATGGGGCCACGTGCCAGGGGACCCAAGCTCTATCCTTGCCTTTTTCACTATTGACCCCTGGGTATATCACTTAACTTTTCCTGGCCTTAGCTCTCAGTCAAAGGGTTTTATAGCTTGACAAGGAACTATTTTACAAAACAAAATTAAAATACCCACAGGCATAAAGGAGGCTATTAGCAACAACCCTGTAGCTGTCTCTCAGAATCAACACATGTTAACATTTTGTCATATTTGCCTTGAACTTTAACAAAAAATAATTACAAAATAAATAGAAGTTCCCTTCCTGGTTCTTTTCCTTTATCAGCCTTGCTAGAGGTCACTACTAATGTGAGCGATAGCATTCAATCCATGTGCATGTACTTATGCATGTGTGTGTGCATGCCTACATATTACCACATTTATATGTGTGCATATACAAGATAGTAAAGAGGGCGTATGTCTAGTGGCAAAATGTGCAGCCTTTGGGGACAGACTGCCTAAGTTCAAGTCCTAGCTATGACTCTTACTACCTGTGTAATCTTGGGCAAGTTCTTTAACTTCTTCACTTCATTTTTACCATTTGTAAATAGAGTGTCTGTTTTATAGTATTTTTCTGTGGATTAAGCAAATCAGTTAATATAATATTGGGTATGTAGCAAACATTCAGTGAGTGTTAACTGTTGCCTTGTGCAGTTTACGAAATTATCTAAATGACATAATACAATATAGATTCTTCTGAAAGTTATCATTTCACTCTCCGTTATTCTTTTGAACACATTTAGATCTAGTTCATTAGTTTGAACTACCACATAATATCACAACGTATTCATCCATTTGATATTGATGGTAACTTGGCTTGGTTCAGATTTTTGACAAACAGTACTGCAATATGCATCTTCATGCATGCCTCCTTGTTCATGGTTTTTAAATTCTTAACACACATACCTCACCATAGAGAGAACTCTTTAGGGAATCCTTAATTGTCCAACAGCTCATTAGTCCAGTCCTATGCCTGGTCATCCCAGTGATGGAGATAACACTACATTATGAGGCAGCAAATAGTATTTTTGGACAACTCTGTTAGAAGTAATTTGAAGGAAGACTAACTTTAATTTAATGCAGTGGTCTTATGTTTGTCACACCTAAATCGCTTTAGTCATGTTGGCCACATTTTGGTTCCTTATATACTCCAAGATTTTCCCTGACTCATGCTACCATTTCTGTTTGCTTTTTGCCTGGAAGACCTCTTTGTCTTTACACAGTTCCTTTACATAAGGAACTTTACAAAATAGTTTCTGTTCCTTGTAAATAGAGGCTCTATTTACAAACGGGAAAAATGAAGTCAAGAAGTTAAAGACCTCACCCAAGATTACACAGCTAGTAAGAGTCGTAGCTGGGGTTTGAACTTAGGTAACTTGTTTGTTTGTTTTTCTGTATCTGGCTTTTATTCATCCCCTCTTTTTAACTTAAATGTTACTTTCTCAAGGACTGTCTTAGCTTTGAGAGTCCCTCATTTTGTTATCAGTCACTGCTTCCTGGTTAGTCCTTCAGAGTTCTTTCCATAAATTTAAATTACATATTTTTTGGGATCTCCTTTAATTTTCAGCACCCAGTAAATAATAAATAATTCCATAAGCTCTACTTGTTTTGTTTTCCATCATAAATCAGTACCCAGCACAATGTGTGACACTCAGTGTGAGTTCATATGTTTGTGTTAGTGTAGCTCCTGTCACAATATTAATTTGTAGTAAACTTATTGTGGACCAAAACCCCAAAGAGGTTTGTTTGTTTTTCACTTGTTCCTGCTAATCTCTGACATCTCCCTTCTTGAACTCATGAAGTTAGTTTTTTGGACCCACATTTATGTCCTTATGTTCATTACCATTAAATTTCATTACTGTCTATAAAAGGAGAGGGTTGAATTAAATAACTAAGGTCACTTTCTGCTTTTAAAAATGAAATTGATTATTCCAGAGCAGCATTATCCAATAGAACTTTCTGTGATGAAGGAAACGATCTATAGATACACGCCCAATCCTATAGCCACAAGCGACATATGGCTATTGAGTACTTAAAATGTGACTAGTGCAACTGAGGAACTGGATTTTAAATTTTTTGTAATTTAACTTATTTTAAATTTAAATAGCCACATGCGGCTAGTGACTTCTGTATTGGGCAGTGCTTTTCTAGGAAAACAGTATAGAATTTTAAAAGATGAAATGGCATGTATGGCATATGGGAGAAACCAACAGGCAGATAGGATGGCCCATTTAGGGTCAGGATTTTTTCATTCATTATTCTTTTGTTTATTTAATAGATTAAATAATTTTTCTTTTACTGTGCATCAGCTATGTGCTAGGCACAGTACTGGGTACTGGGATATAGCTTTGAAGAAGACAGTCATGACCCTTGCTCTCAAGGGGCTTCCTATGTCAGGTGTCAAGCCTAAAGCATTTCT
This sequence comes from Cheracebus regulus, assembly GCA_963574635.1. Lineage (NCBI taxonomy): Eukaryota > Metazoa > Chordata > Mammalia > Primates > Pitheciidae > Cheracebus > Cheracebus regulus. The sequence continues at coordinate 10,119 of CAUYQU010028361.1, forward strand.
TCAAGGTAAGCTCTGAGCTCCTGGCAAAATGTATTGCTAGTCTTCAAACTGGATATCTGTGCATAGTGTTTTTTATATCTATAATCTTGGTTATTCTGAAGTCTAGAACTTAAGACTCTAGAACTCAGCCCCAGTAGGATGAGGAGCCAAATGTTTATGAAGAAGAAAGAATATTGGCTTGAATCTTTCAAAGAGGAGGGAATTTATGGTTGTATCATTCAATATAGGCTGGATGGCACTGTAGCTAGTGCCAAGGGCTGATTTGTCTCTGTATGTTTGTTATGGGACATCTGGAACTCCTGGAGCAAGTGGACAGGGCACCCTTTATGTAGAACATTGCTAGTATTTTGACAAAAGGAAAAGAGCATGATGAAGCAGGAGCTGGCCTTGAAAGCTTCTCCTAAAAGTATATCCCTTCTGCTCAAAGCAAGTTCCATGGCCAAGAGAGAAAGTGGCCTCCACTAGGAAAAGGCAACAAGTATTTGTGAATGATAATGAAATTAACTGTAGTCTTCTCCTCTCATCACAAATATTTGGTTCGATTTCTTTTTGATTGACAAAATACACTCTCTTCTGGCCTTTCTCTAGGGAGGCCAAACAAATGTCCCATCTAATCATGGCAATAGGATCATAGCTCAGGATCTTGTGATGCATCTTTCTTAGGTATTTATTTTATTCTCTTACTTTAGGTATCCATGCAGGGAAAAAGCAGATTATCTGCTTCTCATATTAAATATTCAATGTTAGAACACGGCCAGAATATTTAAATATACTGTCTCTCTCACACACACACACACACACACACACACACACACACACACACACACAGTTTTGGAAAAAGGAAGAATAGAGGATATACAATAGTTACTTCTAGAAAAATTTTGGGATTTAATGGAACAGATATTACAAGGATCCTTACCTTAGAAATTGAGCATGTTCTTTAGCTCCCTGGAAACAGATCATTGTTTTCCATGGCTCATGGTTTCACTTTTTTGGGGTCCCTTCCTTTTCATTATAGTCTTTAAAAACTCTGTCAATTTACACTTTACCCATAGAGGTTGGAAGCATGAGGATTATTTTGTTTCCTAAAGGATCATAGAATCTTTTAGTCTAAGACAGTGTGGCTCTTTAGCTGTGAAATAAGAGTGAAACTTGGTCATTTTTATCATCTATTTAATTCCAATCAGCCATGGTATATACCAGGAACCATACTCATAATTAGTTGTGAGCACCACTAAACTATCAAGATTTCATGGAAGAGCCAGACAGTCACTTTTCCTTATCTCATCCAACTGAAAAGATTCACTGTTACTACCTTAATTTGTTCAGATGCTTTAACAGTGGATGGGACATCTATTTCCTTGATTTAATCCTTGCCTCAAGGTTGAGTTATTTTTGTTTGTTTTCTTTTCAAGGCTGAGATTTAATTGGCCTGCCCAAAGTCTTTTTCAGGCTTATTTTTTATTGTTGTAGATGAGAAAAAGTTGTTGCTTGTAATACTACAAGCCCTGGAATTTCTGGACTCTATTCCTTCCATTTATTAGATGGCCAGTTCTTTTCTGTCCTTTTTTTTTTCTTTTTTTCTTTTTAGACAGAGCCTTGCTCTGTTGCCTAGGCTGGAGTGCAGTGGCACAATCTCAGTTTACTGCAACCTCCATCTACAAGGTTCAAGCAGTTCTCCTGCCTCAGACTCCCAACTAGCTGGGACTACAGATGTGCACCACCATGCCTGGCTAAGTTTTTGTATTTTTAGTAGAGATGGGGTTTCACCATGCTGGCCAGGCTGGTCTCGAACTCCTGACCTTGTGATCTGCCTGCCTTGGCCTCCAAATTGTTGGGATTACATGTGTGAGCCACCACTTCTGGCCTCTTTTCTGTTCTTGTCTTGTATTAGTTTGCAAGGGCTGCTGTAGCAAAGTACTGTTGACTAGGTGGCTTAGAAAACAGAATATGCTTTTCTCCATTTTTGGATGCTAGAAGTCCAAAATCAAAGTGTTGGTAGAGGTGGTTCCTTCTGAGGGCTGTGAGGGAAGGGTCTGTGATGGAGCTCTCCTTGGCTTGTCTTCTATGTCTCTTCAAATCATTTTCCCTCCAAGTGCATCTCCATGTTCAAATTTCTTCTTTTCGTAAGGATACTGGTCATACTGGATTAGAGCTCACCCTACCAATCTCATTTTAGCTTCATTACCTCTGTAAGGCCCTACCTCTAAACAAAGTAAATTCTGAGGAATTGGAGGTTAGGACTTCAACATATGAATTTGTGGGGGTGGGGTGGGACACAGTTCAATGCATAGCACATCTTTTTCTCCTAGTCTTTGTCAGATGTAGCCACTAGTAACCAAGACACACTATTAACTTTCTGTTTTCTAAGCTCATCAGGTACATTTTTATCTTCCAGTTTATTTTGGATGATAGCTTTAGCAAATGTTTCATCATTGTAAAGTATGAATCAAAATCAGTCTAGCTTCCAATAATAGAGTGTCCTTTCTGCCCACTGTGTGGCTCCAGAATCCAATGCCATATCTATTTGTTTATCGGTTGTTGTTGTGGTAGCACTGCACTTCCTGTACCAATTTTGTATCAACACGAAGACTGAACGTTGTTGCAGCAACCCTCAAATCTCAGTGACATACAATATCAAGAGTTTATTTCTTGCTTGATACGTGTTCATCGTGAATTGCCTACTTTTCTCCTACACATTTTTCACCCCCCTGGGATTCATGCATCTGCTATTAGGAAGCTTGCTGTTGCTGTGGCAAATTGTGGGAAAATAAGAAAGGTGAAGCATCCACTGGCATTTAAAGTTGCTTCTCAGAAATGGTATGTGTTAATTCTGCTCAAATTTCATTGGCCAAAGTACGTCTTATGGCCAAGACTTAAGTTAAAGTCTGGAAGGTACAATTCTATTCTCCCCTAGGGAAGGGCAGAAAATATTTGTGAACACTGTTAGTCACAGTCTAGCACAATATACTATTTTGGTATTTTTAGAAAAGTTCAGGGAGATAGTAGACAGAGTTTAACAACTTGACACTAGGTGAGTGGGAGGACCAGGGCAAAGGGTAAAGAGAAGGACTTTGGCTTTGGTGCAGAGATCTAACTGTAGTTAACACCAGAAGAATCTATCCTTTATCAGATGCTTAACAGGTTAACATGTCAGGGCTTGAAGAGTTCTTGGCAGTGGGGAAGGGGAGATAGTTGGTGCAGGGTTTGTATTCCAGGACTTCAAGTTGCAGCTCTGCCACTTAGTAGCTGTGTACACTTTGTTATGTTACTTGACCTTTCTGAGTCTCCATTTGTTTATTTATTTATTTTTTTTGAGACAAAGTCTTGCTCTGTCACCCAGGCTGCAGTGCAGTGGCATGATCTCAACTCACTACACCCTCTATCTCCCGGGTTCATGTGATCCTCCTGCCTCAGCCTCCCAAGTAGCTGGGATTACAGGTGTGTGCCACCACACCCAGCTAATTTTTGTATTTTTAATAGAGATGTGATTTTGCCATGTTAGCCTGGCTGGTCTTGCACTCCTGACCTCAAGTGATCCTCCTACCTTGGCCTTCCAAAGTATTGGGATTACAGGCATAAGCCACCCAGTCTTGAGTCTCCATTTCTCACCTCTCAAAGGGAATAGTGGTATCATCCACCTCACAATAATACTTTGAGTAATATCTCTTTATGTATTAGTTGTATAACATTGGACAAGTTAGTTATATATACTTCAGTTTTCTCATCTGTCACATTGAGATAATACTAGTACATATTTTATAGGGTTATTACAGGATTTAGTGATTTAAAACATTTCAGTCAATGCTTGTGGTAAATCCTCAGTAAGTGGTAATTACTCTCCTTATAGTTAGCTGAGGCAATACATATAAAGCTTTTAGCACAGTGCCAGACTCACAGTGTGAACGTGATAAATAGGAGACAATCAGTTTCTGCACTAACCCTTCATTAGGAAGTGCAAGTCTAAGAAGACAGAGTCAGAGAAATGAAGGAGAGAAAGAGGGAGAACATATACAAGAGAGTTCATTACTGAGCAAGCCACAGTTGCCTGGTGAGTTGATTACTCAGTCTTTGTATCAGTTTGTTCTCATTTTGCTATAAAGATACTACTTGAGACTGGGTAATTTATAAAGAAAAGTGGTTTAATTGACTCACAGTTTTGCATGTCTGGGGTAGCCTCAGGAAACTTACAATTACAGTGGAAGGTGAAGGGGAAGCAAAGCACATCTTACATGGCAGCAGGAGAGAGAGAGAGAGAGAGAGAGAGAGAGAGAGAGAGAGACAGAGACATGGCAGCAGGAGAGAGAGAGAGAGAGAGAGAGAGAAGAAATGCCACGCTTTCAAACTATCAACTCTCGTGAGAACTCACTCATCACAGCATGCTTGGGGGAAACTTCCCCCGTAATCCAATCACCTGCCCTGACATGTGGGGATTATAATTCAAGATGAGATTTGAGTGGGAACGCAGAACCAAACCATATCATTTGCCCCTGGCCCCTCCCAAATCTCATATCCTTTTCATATTTCAAAATCAATCATGTCTTCCCAGCAGTTCTGCAGAGTCTTAACTCAGTCCAGCATTAACTCAAAAGTTTAAGTCCAAAGTCTCATCTGAGATAATGCAAGTCCCTTCTGCCTATTAGCCTGTAAAATAAAAAACAAATTAGTTACTTCAAAGATACAATGGGGCTACAGGAGTTGCATATATGTTCCTGTTATAAATGGGAGAAATTGGCCGGAACACAGGGGCCACAGGTCCCATCCAAGTCCACAATCCTAAAGGGCACTCATTAAATCTTAAGCTCCTTTGACTTCATGTCTCACATTCAGAGTATGCTGATGCAAGAGGTGGGTTCTCAAGGCCTTGGGCAGCTGCACCCCAGGGCTGTTTTCACAGGTTGGTGTTGAGAGTCTGTGGCTTTTCTGAGCACACAGCACAAGCTGTTTCTGGGGGTCTAGAGAATGGTGGCCCTCTTCTCATAGCTCCACTAGGCAGTGCCCCAGTGGGAACTCTGTGTGGGGCTCCAACCCCACATTTTCCTTCCACACTGCCCTAGCAGAGGTTCTCCACAAGGGCTCTGCCCCTGTAGTAGAATTCCACCTGGACATCTAGAGTTTCCATGCATCCTCTGAAATCTAGGCAGAGGTACCCAAACCTCAACTCTTAGATTCTGCACACCCACATGCCTAACACCACATGGAAACTGCCAAGGCTTGGGCCTTGCACCCTCTGAAGGCACAGCCCAAGCTGGACCTTGGTCCCTTTTAGCCACTGCTGGAGCTGGAGCAGCTGGAAGGCAAGGTGTCATGTCCTGAGGCTGCACAGAGCAGCTAGGTCCTGGGCCAGACCCACGAAACCATTTTTCCCTCCTAGTCTTCAGGCCTGTGATGGGAAGGGTTGCCTTGAATATTTCTGAAATGCCATGGAGACATTTTCCCCATTGTCTTGGCAATTAACATTCAGCTTCTTGTTACTTATGCAAATTTCTTCAGTCAGCTTGAATTTCTCCCCAGAAACTGGGTTTTTCTTTTCTACCACATGGTCAGCCTGCAAATTTTCCAAACTTATATGCTCTGCTTCTCTTTTAAACATAAGTTTCAATTTCAGACCCTTTCTTTGTGAATATATACAACTGAATGTTTTCAGAATAAGCCAGGTCACCTCTTAAATGCTTGCTGCTTAGAAATTTCTCCCACCAGATACCTTAAATTACCTCTCTCAAGCTCAAGGTTCCATAGAGTCCTAAGGCAGAAGAAAATGCCACCAGTCTCTTTACTGAAGCATAGCATGAGTAACCTTTACTCCAGTTCACAACAAGTTCCTCATCTCCATCTGAGACCACCTTGGCCTGGACTTCATTGTCCATATCACTATCAGCATTTTGATCAAAACCATTCAACAAATCTCTAGGAAATTCCAAACTTTCTCACATCTTGTTTTCTTCGTCTGAGCCCTCTAAACTCTTCCAACGTCTTCCCATTACCCAGTACCAAAGTTGCTTCCATATTTTCAGTTTCTCTTTATAGCTGTACACAACTCTGCCAGTACCAATTATTTGTATTAGTCCATTCTCACACTGTCATAGAGATACTACCTGAGACTGGGTAATTTATAAAGAAAGGAGGTTTAATTGACTCACAGATCCAAATGGCTGGGGAAAACTCAGGAAACTTACAGTCATGGCAGAAGACAAAGGGGAAGCAAGGCACGTCTTACTTGGTGGCAGGAGAGAGATAATGAGGAAGTGCCACACTTTAAAACCATCAACTCTTGTAAGAACTCACTCACTATTATGAGAACAGCATGGAGGAAACTGGCTGCATGATCCAATCACCTCCCCTCAACATGTGGTGATTATAATTCAAGATGAGATTTGGGTGGGGACACAGAGCCAAATTATATCAGGATGTTATTAAAGACACCATATATAGTCACTGCATCTCTATAACAGTTCATGCAGTAAGGGAGGAAGGGAAAAAAATTCATCTGTTGACTCCCAACTACTATTGGTCCAAATTCCCTACATGAAACATCCACTTCCAGACTTCTGGGTTGCATGTGCCTGGATGCCATATGAGTTCTGAGATATTTTCCGTGTCAGTGGCATCAGGGAAGTCCCAAAGCTGGCATGAAGGTAGGTGTCATGAAGGTAGGTGAGGAACTGTCAGAGCATGCATGTGAGCCACAGGAGTATCTGGATACAATCTCCAAGGCAGATTGCAAGTCTATGGTGATATGGTAGCAGCAGCAATCTGGTATATCACCATGGGAATTGTGTGAGCTAGTGAGAGGGCTCTTTCTGGCTTGAAAGCAAAGAAAATGCATGAATCTGGGGTTTTTATATAAACATACTCACCTTTTAAGCCCCATCTTTTTACTTTGTATGTGAGGAAACGGGTGCTCATTTGGAAAAAGATTTATTTAGAGTTATACAGCTTGTTAATTGCAGAATAAAAATTAGAATCCAGGTCTTATTAAGAGTACGTTTTGACATTTTCTGATCTCTAGGTTGCTAGTTTTTATTTTTATTTATTTTTCCAACTTTTAGATTCAGGGGTTACATGTGCAGGTTTGTTACCTGGGTATATTGTGCGATGCTGAGGTTTGGAATATGAATGATCCCATCACCCAAGGAGTCAGCATAGTACCGAAAAGTTAGTTTTTCAGCCCTTTCTTCCTCCTTTCCCACTCTAGTAGTCCTCAGTGTCTATTGTTGCCATTTTTATGTCCATGTTTTCCAGTGTTTAGCTCCCACTTATAAGCAAGAATGTACAGTATTTTGTTTTCTGTTCCTGTGTTAATGCATGTAGGATACTGGCCTCCAGCTGCATCCATGTGGCTGCAAAAGACATGATTTCCGTCTTTTTTATGACCATGTAATATTCCACGATGCATTTATACCACACTTTCCTTATCTAATTCAACATTGATGGGCACCTAGGTTGAATTCATGTCTTTGCTATTGTGAATAGCACTGTGATGAACATGTGAGTACGTGTCTTTTGGTAAAACAATTTTTTTGGGGGGATATATACCCAGCAGTGGGATTGCTGGGTCAAATGGTAGTTTTGTTTTAAGTTCTTTCAGAAGTATCCAAACTGCTTTCTGCAGTGGTTGTACTAATTTACATTCCCACAAACAGTGTATAAGTGTTCTGTTTTTCTCCACAGCCTCACTAGCATCTGTTGTTTTTTTGGCTGTTTAATGTCATTCTGACTGGCACGAGATGATATTTAATTGTGGTTTTGATTTGAATTTCTTTGTTTTCTTTTTTGAGTTGGAATCTTGCTCTGTTGCCAGGCTGGAGTGCAGTGGCATGATCAGCTCACTGCAATATCTGCCTCCTGGGTTCAAGCAATTCTCCTGCCTCAGCCTCCCAAGTAGCTGGGATTATAAGCGCAGGTCACCATACCCAGCTAATTTTTCTTTTTTTTGGGTATTTTTAGTAGAGACAGGGTTTCACCATGTTGGCCTCGATCTCCTGACCTCGCGATCCACCTGCTTTGGCCTCCCAAAGTGCTGGGATTATAGACATGAGCCACTGAGCCCGGCATGCATTTCTTTAATGATTAGTCATGCTGAACATTTTTTCATATGCTTTTTGGCCACTTGTATGTCTCCTTTCAAGGAGTGTTTGTTCATGTCTTTTGTGCATTTTTTAATGGGGTTATTTGTTTTTTGCTTATTCAACTTTTTTTTTTTTTTTTTTCTGAGACAGAATCTTGCTTTGTCACCCAGGCTGGAGTGCAATGGCACGATCTTGGCTCACTGCAACATCCATCTCCTGGGTTCAAGCAGTTCTCCTATCTCAGCCTCCTGAATAGCTGAGACTAGAGACATGTGACGCCACTCCTGGCTAATTTTTTGTATTTTTATTAGAGACAGGGTTTCGCTATGTTAATGAGGATGGTCTTGATCTCCTGACCTTGTGATCCGCCTGCCTTGGCCTCCCAAAATGGGGATTACAGCCACTGCACCCAGCCTCACCTGTTCAATTGTTTAATTCCCTATAGATTCTGGATCTTAGCCATTTGTTGGATGCATACGTTGTAAATGTTGTCTACTATTCTGTACATTGTCTGTTTACTCTGTTGATAGTTTCTTTTGCTGTGCAAAACCTCTTTAGTTTAATTAGTTTTTACTTGTCAATTTTTGTTTTTAATGTAATTGTATTTTAGGACTTAGTCATAAATTCTTTTTCAAGGCTGATATCGAGAGTAGTGTTTCCTAGGTTTTCTTCTACAATTCTGGTAGTTTGAGGTCTTACATTTAGATCTTTAATCTATTGAGTTAATTTTTGTAAATGGTGAAAGGTAGGTGTCTGATTTCATTCTGCATATGGCTAACTAGCTATCCCAGCATTATTTATTGAACAGGAAATCCTTTCTTCATTGATTATTTTTTTCAACTTTGTTAATGATTAGATGGCTGTAGGTTTCTGGCTTTATTTCTGGGTTCTCTATTCTGTTCTTTCGGTCTATGTATCTGTTTTTGTACCAGTGTCATACTGTTTTGGTTACTGTAGTCTTATGGTTTGAAGTGAGGTAATGTGATGTTTCTGGCATTGTTCCTTTTGCTTAGGATTGCTTTGACTATTGGGCTCTTTTTTTTGGTTCCATTTGAATTTTATCATAGTTTTTACTAATTCTGTGAAAAATGACATTGGTTTTTTGATATGAATGGTGTTGAATCTGTAGATTGCTCTGGGCAATATGGCCATATTAATGATGTTGATTCTTCTAATCCAAAAGTATGGAATGCTTTTTCAAATCTTTGTGTCATCTCTGATTTCCTTTAGCTGTTTTGCTATTCGCCTTGTAGAAATCTTTCCCCTCCTTGGCTAGCTATATTCTTAGGTATTTTATTTTATTTTTTTATGGCTATTGTAAATGGGATTACATTCTTAAGTTGGCTCTCAGCTTGAACATTATTGGTAAATATAAATGCTACTGATTTTTTTTTTTAACATTGATTTTGTCATGAAACCTTGCTGAAATAGTTTATCAGCTCTCATATCCTCTGTCAATGTCCTTAGGATTTTCTAGATACAGAATCATATTGTTAGCAAAGAGATAGGTTAACTTCTTTTTTGGCCTAATTGGATGCCTCTTATTTTTTTCTCTTGTCTGATTGCTCTGGCTAGTACTTCCAGTACTACGCTGACTAGGAGTGGTGAGAGTGAGCATCACTATTTTGTGACAGGTCTCAAGGGGAATGCTTCCAGTTTTTGCCCATTCAGTTTGATGTTGTCTATGGGTTTGTCATAGATGGCTCTTATTATTTTGAGGTGTGTCCCTTTGATGCCTAGTTTCTTGAGGGTTTTTATCATTAATGGATGTTGGATTTTGTGGAAAGCTTTTTCTGTGTCTATTAAGATGATTATATGGGGGAGCGGTAGCACAGGGTGAGGGAATTGGGGGGGGATAACATTAGGAGAAATACCTAATGTAGATGAAGGGGGGATGAATGCAACAAATCACCATGGCATGCGTATACCTATGTAGTAATCATGTACGATCTGCACATGTACCCTAGAACTTAAAGTATGCAAATAAATAAATAAAAATTCTGTTTATGTGGTGAATTACATTTATTGATTTGAATATGTTGATAGATTGCTAGTTTAATTCTATCTGATCTTTATCCATCCATTCTTCCACCCACCCATCTCCATGCCTTAAAGACCTCCCTTATATCTAGTGCTGGGCAGGTATTTCCCACACAGTGATGGAGCACTAGGAGAGAATAACCGTGAGTCACTTTTTTTGCCTGAATTTTTGCTCTCTTCTGTTGTGGTGGTTGGGAAGGGAAGCTGTCTGTGGTGCAGAGCCAGTGGGGAGGAAATTGGGTACACTCACGATGCCTCATAGATGGAATGACTGAGTTTGTCTGGGCCAAGGGAAAGGGAAAGCAGCTGTTCCATCTCTGACTTGAGCTCCAGTGGATTGGCTGTAGCTTTGAAATGTAGAGGGAAGATGGATTTCCAAGGAGGACACTTGGCTTTGCTTAATCATATAGGACCTTAGACACAGCTTCCCCATTGAAACAAATCATCAAAGAGGACTGATGGCTCACTAACTGCAAGGAACTGTAGGAACTGTGAATTACAGGCAGATCCAAGTTTGAGTCCTGTCCTTTAGGAAATGAAAGTATTTTTGGAAGATAAGCAAATATGTAAAAGATTATTAATATTATACCATTAAGTTAACAGCCAACAGTATTTTGCTAAGAGAGAGCTGTTGTATCTTAGAGATCTTAACAGTCCATGGAGAAGCATCAGTGAGCCTGTGAACTGCCTGAAATTGCATGTAAATTTTGTGTGTATATGCATTTTACTGGAGAAAGGTCTATTTTTGCATGATGTTACCAAAGATGTATGCAGTCTGTCACAAATTTAAGAAGTCCATTGTATTTCATTCTCATAGCAATCTTCTTTTTCACATGAGAAAGTCAATACCCCGAGAGGTTAAGTGGCAGAATCGGTACTTGAACCTAGACCTCTTTGGCACCAAACCTTGGGCTTGGCTCATCTTGCTATGGTGCACTCCTGACATAGTAGAGGAAACTGGGGCAAACAGTGGTTGGTCCATTTCCCCAGCTTTGATTTGCACCCACAAATGGTGTGTGATTGCAACTGATGCTTTGAACAGAAGTCTGTGCTTCAGGATGAAAGCCAGCAAGGCTTGGGATCATTTAACCTTGAGAGCAGCATACTGAGGGTGGCATGCTTCTTAGTGGATACCTGAATGTGTAAGATGAAGATGATGACAGTCAGTTTTTCCCTGACTTCACAGAGGCTGGGTGAGGTGTATAGTTTATACCCAGGGAAGAAGAACTTCCTGACTTCAAAGTGGCTACTGAGGGAGGGATTACGTTTTCAAAGCAGTCAGATTTGTATCTGTCTTGAATAGTTTTGTCTAAGATTAGGGAAAGGATACATAGCTCTCTGAAGGTTTTTTTTTTGATTACTGTTCTTTTCTGTGGTTCTAAGTGCACTTTTCTGATGTCCAGAAGCCAGTGGAGAGTTAAGTAGGATGTGTGAGTTGAGATTCTATGATAATTTCAGCTGCAGCCCCAGAAGGGGCATTTGACACCTACACTACTTAACATGGCTATTCACCTTGAGAAACACAGTTCTGCAGACACCTGAGGATGTCTACACTTATATGAGGCACCCAGGGCTTCAGATACTCTGAATGTCTTGACATCTTGGTAAGCTGCAAGGCTTTAATGGGCTTAAAGCACTTTGGAAATTACCTGCTGAGGTTCTGTTGCACAAATTAAGACCACATGGGAAATTATTATGTTGAGTTTACTTGGCTGATGCCTGTGGCTGAATGAAAGAAGGGGAGAGAGTAGAAACCTTTGCTTCTAGCAATAAAGAACTGGAGCTAGGTTAGGTAGGTTAGGTTAGAGGGAGCATCACTGTGAGTGTGTGCATAAAAGGTGTGGAATTGTGTGTGTGAGTGCATGCCTATGGCTCTGTGAGTGTGACTGTGCAGATACCCACTTGATTGCATGGGTGTGGGTGTGGGGATGTGCCCAAGTATGGGGCTGTTGGGATTATGTGTGGATAGTAATTAAGACCTAAGTTTGAACTCCAGACTTATCATTTACAAGCTGGGTAGGTTAGGTAACTTACCTTTCTGCATATCAGTTTTCTCATCTGTCAAGTAAGAATAATACCACTTCACAGTGTTGCTATAAAGATGAAAATAAAAACCATATATAAACAGTGCTAAGCATATGTCTGGGATTAGCAAGTGTTGAGTAAATGGTAGCTGTTGTCATTTGTAGTGGGAGCAGGTATGCGCAGATGCATGTGGTCAGGATGTGCGTATGTGTGTGTACACATGCTGGCTTTGTCCTCAGCTGTCCTAGCAGACTCTCTAACTAAAGGGCTTCCTCTCATGCAAAATCGCTGGTGTGTTCTCTAAACCAGCTTTTCTAGAGAAGTATTTCACAGTGAGGCTTCTCTAATGGAGGCCTCTGGGACCCATCCTTTCTAGGACTTGCCTAGCTTTCTGCTGGGCTTGTTCAGGGTTTTCATGCTGCCTTTTGGAGTCTTTTTTTCTCACTAGTCATCATTTTTCGAGTCTTTTCCCTCGGTGGAAGGACAAAGTATCCTGGAGGAATGGGTGATTTTATTTACACTGGGCCCACTTGCTACCACCTGAAACCTAGATAGAACTTTGCCTTCTCTTCCTGTCCATTCCCTCTTTGTTCTTATGTTTCTGGATCTGAATAAATGGGAGAAAATATATGAGTTCCTCCTGTGTTAAGCTCCACCTTTATTTCTCACTTCAGCTTTTCATGGCCTCAGTTGCTTCTTTTACTGCATGGATTTTGTCGTTTTGTTCTGCAGTAATAGTTTGGGGTCTACTGTTGTTTTCCTGATAAGCTAACTTTGATCGGAGTCTAGCTGGGGAGGAAATATAGATATATGTGTAAAGATAATGAGCATTAATGGTGTTCCTGAGTGACTCCCAGGTGGTGAGTGCTATTGGAAGTCTGAGGATTTGGAGATCACTTGGGGCTGGCAGGATCCTGGAGGATTTGCAGAAAGAGTGAAAAAATGAGTAGGGCTGGGAAAGGCTGAGAGATGGGGGAGTCATATTAAGCAGCAGGGGATATACTGTCAAGAGACAGTGTAGATGCCAGTTTGACATGAGTAATGAGTTCGTGTGACAAGACAGAGAGAAAATCCTGGAAAGTTAGGTTGGAGCTTAGCTGTACAGGCTTTGGAGCTGGTACTTAAATTGTCAGGGGAAGGCATGGGCTTTCAAATCATTTAGACCTGAGTTCTCTCATTCATTCTTTCAGTAAGTCATTTATTGAAATGCCAGGTACCATTCCAGGTTCTGGGGATACAGTGGGGAACACAAAGGCCAGGCTCTACACTTACGGAACTTACATGCTAGTGGATTCAAACTCTCACTTTGTTGTTTTCCAGCCAGGTAAACTTAAACAGGTTATTTAACCTTTCTATGTCTTAGTTTCTTCAACTGTAAAATAGGGATAGTCATATCTAAATGAAATAATGAAAATCAAAGGGCCGGATGAAAGGCTGCTATCCAAGCCTGTTAGCGCCCTGCTTCCTCTTCTTCTCTGCCATCTGTCTTCTATCTTCCTTCCATAGGTTTTGAGAGTCATTGGCTCTGTCCTACATCTGTACCCTGTTGCACCTTCTAACATTCAGTCACAATTTAGCGGTCTCCTTAGGTACTTGGCCTAATGTATTTGCCTCTTGGAAGTGACTTCAAATTAATGTAGATCAAGGCAGTTCATCAGTAGTAGAAATTAACCTATAAGTTCTTGGGAAGTTCTCCAGGACAACTGCAAATTCAGAGCATAGTCTGAGCTCAAGCTGGATCATGCCTCCTAGATTAGGAGCTTAGGCTGGGAGGAGCAGGAACAGATGCGGATAGGGAGCAGAATCAGAGAAGGAGAGGATGGGAGACAAGAAGAAATAAAAAAAGGCCCCAGGTCCAGTGGGAGATTCTAATGGATAAGGGTGGTCCTTATACAGAAGTTTATGTTTTCCTCTTGTAATTGTTGAGTGCCTACCACTGTGCAGTTGTTGAGGCTACAGCAATGACCAAGAGAACAAATTCCCTTATAAAGGTTATACAAAATCAGAAGAGAGAGAAAACAAACACACAAACAAATAAATTACAAGATAATTTTGAATAGAGATAAAGGCCATTCGTTCATTGTTTTATTCAATCAACAAAATTTTGAGTGTCTATTCTTTACTAGTTATTGTTCTAGGTGATGGGACTACAACAAGAAAAGGGACAGTCTTTGCCCTCATGGACTTTGCATTCTCGTGTAGACACAGCAAATTAACCAGTAGACAAATAAAGATATAAGACGACTCTGTTAGTGGCAAGTGCTATGAATTAAAATAAAGGAAGGCAACAGAGTATAGGTGATAGGGATGTTTTTAGAAGAAATGCCTAGAAAAGTCCTTAAGAAGGAGTTAATATTAGAGCAGAGACCTGCCTGAAGTGATGGAAGAAGCCATCTCCTACCCTGGGGGAAGGACATCCTGGGTAGATGGAACAGTGAGCATGAAGGATCCAAGCTTGGTGAGTTTGAGGAAAATGTAGAAGATCATGGTGACTAAAGTAGAGAGGGTGAGAAGGGGGAGTAGCAGGAGGTAATGTCAGAGGTAAGCAGAAGACTGATCACATTAGGCCTTGGAGGGTAGGGAGAGAAGTTTAGATTTTGTTTTCCATGGGTGGGAAGCAGTTGGAGGATTTTGAGCAGGGCAATGATCTATGATTAGTATTTTTGAAATATGACTGGCTGCTTTTGTATAGAGAGTGAAGAATGTAACTAGAGAGATCAGATAGGAGGGAGAGGTACAGGAATCCAGGTGAGATGATGGCTGTGATGAGGATCATCATGAAGGATATGGTGAGAAGCATTCAGATTTGGGAGATATACACTTATCTGGGATGTACAGATCTATACATATATATCTCCATATATGTATATATCCCCATATATATTATATATATATCTCCCCCAATATATATGTATATTGGGAAATACATATACATAGATATATGTACATATAAATGTATGTATATATATATATGTGTATATATATATCTTGTAGGCAGAGACAACAGGATTTGTGATGGATTGGATATGGAGTATGAGGGATCCTGTAGAATCAAGGCTGCCTTTGTGGTATTGCCATTGGAAAGACTTAAGGGAAGTGCTGGTATCATTCAGTCATCTAAGGTCATGTTATATTTGAGAAATTCATTAGATGTCCACAAGGAGATGTCAGGAAGGCATTAGGTAAAACAAGTCCAGGATTGAGAGGAGAGGCTGGGCTGGAGGTGTATTTATGGAGTTCATCAGCATGAGAGTGACGTTTGAGGCCAAGGTGGTGATGCGATTATTGAGGGCAGCATCTCTCAAAGTGTGGTTCTTGGAGCAACAACAGCAGCAGTGGCCCCTGGGGATTTGTTAGAAATCCAATTTCTCAGGCTTCTCCATAGAATTAGTGAATTAGAAACTCTGGGGGTGGGGTCTAGATGAGTTTTAATAATTCCTCCAATTCTGGTGCCAACTCAAATTGAGTATTGGGGAGTTATGATAGAGAGGAGGTCTAGACTGATCCCAGGATCTCTAGCAATTAGTATCAGGAAGAGAAGAAGGAGCCAGCAAAGGTTACTAAGGAGAACCAACTTGGAACTTCAAAGGAAAATTCAGAAAGCGTTTTGCAATGGATGCTAAGAGTTTAAGATGGAGCAGTTGGATCAAATGCTACTGAGGGTTGAGGGAGATAAGGACTAAAAATTGTCCAATGGCTTTGGAAAGATGAGGATCATATTAGTCTGTTCTCATGATACTACAAAGAACTACCAAGACTGAGTAATTTATAAAGAAAAGAGGTTTAATTGACTCACAATTTTGCATGGCTGGGGAGGCCTCAGGAAACTTACAATCATGGCAGAAGCAAACATGTCCTTCTTTACACAATGGCAGGAAGGAGAAGTGCTGAGCAAAGGGAGAAAAGCCCCTTATAAAACCATCAGATCTCGTGAGAACTTAATCACTATCATGAGAACAGCAGCATGGGGGTAACTGGCCCTGTGATTCAGTTGCCTCGAGGCAAACTGAAGGTGCTCCCATTGGTCAACGTGGAACAATTTAATTATAAAAAAGCAACAATTATAATTGATAAAAATAATGTGCTATAAAAATAATCTATGAATACACGATAATGCTTGAAAAGAATGTGACCCTGGGCTGGTTTTAATGTCTTGTGCCTCAGTTTACATGTGTAAAACAGGTAGATAATAGTAGGGTGTACCTCATAGTATTGTGGTAAGGATTAAGGAATACAGCGCCTGCAGAGAGATTAGCCAGCGATTGAAACATAATGCTTAAGTGTCAGTCATAGTTAGCATTATTATTATTATACATCTTCTAGCATTATTATTAGTAATACTATTCTATAATGGTAATATTAGTGGTTACAGTCTCTACTATTAACATTATTATTATTTCCAAGGAATATGCTACAAGATTGTATGATAAATATTCCAAGTACAAAAATGTTAAGTGGGGAAAAATCAAGTATTTACTGAGAGCCACTATTACCTAGGCACTGTGCAATGCTCAGAGTTGGAACCATCAGGAATTATAGTTTATGTTTATATGTGGATTTGTTTAATGTTGTTCTTCCATACTAGAAATAAGTGCCCTGAGTTTAGGTTCCTTTAAGTTGTGGTGTTCACTGCTATATCCTAGTAATTGGTATAGTATTCATTAAATAAATGAAGTAGTGAAAAACACCCAGAATCATCTATGACATAGTGTGAGAAAATGTAGTATAGAAGATTGTAAGATCACAGCAAATACTCTGCTGAGAGTTAGAGGGTGTGTGTGTGTGTGCATACCTGTGCATGTGTGTTTTCCAGGGGAGCGTCTCAGAAGAGGATGCTCCAAGCCCTGGTGGGTGGGGGAATTTTCATCAGGTTGAGAGCAGGCAGGAGACATTCTGAGCAGAGATGCAGTGCTTTACAGAGAGCGTGCATACAGGAGTGCTCAGTGCTGAGGGACTGAGTGGATGAATGGAACAGGCACGGAGGTGCTGTCAGGTCACTGGGTTTGCTGGTTTGCTGGGGCACAGGGAGTGCAGATGATGGGGAATCAGTGATGGTTTTAAGCAGGAGCACTCCAGTTTAGAGGCAGGATCCTGGGAGAGATTGGTTTGAGCTGCTGTGGATCAAAATGTGGGTCACTCTGCAGTTTGTATTCATGTTAGAAAATTTGACGTTTTTAGAAGACTTTTTCTTTCTTTTCTTCATTTTTTTTTCCAATGAAAATGAATAATAGCCTGGGCTTTGAACTTGGACCTGGATTCAAGTCCCAGCTTAGGGAGGACTAGCTTCATGACCTTGGATCATGTCCCCACATGTAAAGTGGGAGGGGAAAATACCTTTTCCCCATGGTATTGTGAATCACCAACGGGGTAATGCCTGTGGGAGAACATTTCCTGCTAGAGAACAAGAAGCCAGATTTGAAAGATGGTACCTATTTCTTTATTCCTTAGGGGTTGCAGTGTACTTGGTCTTTAACCCCAGGAAGTGGAGTCAGACTTGGCTTAATGTATTCCTCAAAAGTGTGTTTCCAAAAAAAAAAAAAAAAAGTGTGTTTCCTATTGTAGGAGCAAGCGAGTCATTGAGGTATCAGAACTGGGAGCAGAGATACAAGTAGGGCTCTTTTAGCACCTTAGAGCTGAGCTGTACTATATAATTGCCACAAACTACATATGGCTATTTAAATTTAAATTGATTAAAATAAAGTTAGAAATTCAGGTCCTCAGCTGCACTAGCCACATTTCAAATGCTCAATAATCACGCTATATTGGCTACTGTGTTGGACAGCATAGCTGTCTTTGTAGAAAGCTCTATTGGACCCACTGCCTGATCAGGAGCAGGGAACATGGCAACATTGATCAGCAGACTCTGCTAAAATCATGGTGGTTTGGCAGCACCTTCCAGGACCTGCTGACATTGTCCAGTGAGGCCTGCAGAGAACAGAGACCTTGGTGAAAGTGAACTGATGACCCATCAATGTTACTGTGTTCTTTGTGCTGTATTTGCAGATGGGTAGGATACACACCACGTTGTCAGGGTGCATCTTGGAAGCCAAATGCTCAACATAAATGAATACTGTCTCTTGAGACAGGAAGTAGTGAAATGGCCAGAAAACTCAAGTGGTATGAAGGCACGGCTTTTAAAAGATTCACTCAGAGACAGACAACAAAACAAAGAGACAGTAACCAAGATACTTTACCCTCCATTATTATACTAGGAGGAAGATTCAGAGAGGGAACTATTTATTCACTCAAATATTTATTGAGCCACTACCATTTGCCACATACTATTCTAGTGCCAAAGTTACAGCAATAACAAATAATCAATCCCTGTCCTGGTGGAATCTACATTTCAGTGAGGGAAGAATAGCCAATACTTATTGAGTGCAGATCACAGGCTGGGCACTTTTCTAGCCCATTCAATCCTCATAACAACCCCCTCAGATGTACACTATTACTGTCCTCACTTTTCCAAGAATTTGGTAACTTGTCCAGGGTCACTTGCTTGGAAGTGGCAGACTGGTCCTGGCTACCTGGCTTCCTAGTCCACACTCTTGATCTTACCCGGCACTTTACTGCTACTCCCCAAACTAGGAAAGAAGGTCTTCTTAGATGAAGACAGACTGAGCACACACCCTGCCATCTCTGGGAGCAGGAACCCCATGTTTAGGACAGGGGCTCTGTAATCGGCCTTGCATTTCCTTGGTCCCAGGCTCTTGCTCTTCTCCATTGGGCCATTTTCCAAACCTGAAGAATTCTGAAGTTTTTTCAGCCTTGTAATACCATTGAGGGCACAGCAACTTCCATGGTTGCCCCTGGCTCTGGAGTCCCTTAGATCTAGGAATCCTTCCCTCCTTGGTCCTCAGTGGGGAATCCTGTTAACAGATTCTTGCTGATGCTGGGGTCCCAAGTTGAAGCATTTGATTTCTTCAGCCTTAAATAATTTTTCTTAATGTTGTCATGATGATGGCAGGAATATTAGTGATGTCAAGAATATTCTCTTTCTAGTACTTCCTTGCTTGCAAAAAAGAAATTTAAATCTACTTTTTCTAATATTTTATTTTATTTTTTTGTAGAGATAGGATCTTACTATGTCGCCTAGGCTGGATTCAAACTCCTAGATTCACAGTCCCCTTGAGGGACTCTGTTAAGGAACAAAAAATTTCTCTTCCTGCGTCCAGAGGGGCGTAGTTTCAAAGGCAGGAGCTTCCCAGCGCCATGCCTCCATCTGCACCCCCGTCCAGGAACCGTTCTTTGTCTGACTTTTCCTCTCTGGCTAGGTGAAAAATCCAGACGTGCTCCTTGAAAATCCAGGTGTGCTCCTTTGTTTAAAAAGCCGGCCTAAAGCTCTGGGAGGAGGGGACTCTGCAGCCAATCCAGTATCAAAGTCAAAGATCAATCACTCCAATGGAAGTTTGAAAGAACTCCTTTCACTGGATGAGAACATAAACGGGGCGGGAATAACTTCAGGGTTAAAAACCCCACTGCCCCTTGCCTATTCAGAAATCCTCTCTGGATTCCCCTCCCAGGTCAGCGGCAGGTGGGGAGCGCGCGCTCTTTCTCTCTCTCTCTCTCCTTCTCTCTCTCTGCCTAATAAATTGCTCTCTGCCAAACTCTTTGGGTCCACGATATTTATTCAAACAGTAAGCTCACCTTGCCTCCAGGGCCCCTTCCCCCATTCGTGGGGCAAGAGAGGTCAAGAACCTGGGCATATCGGGGAAAACATCAGATTGGAGAACTGGGAGTGTCTTTGAGATGCCCCCACAGCCCTGCTCCTGTCCCGGGTTACACCTTTGGCTAGCTCAGGGAGGAAGCTGAGCCCCTGCGCCCTGCCCTGGTTACAGGCTCAAGTAATCTTCCTGCCTCAGCCTCCTGAGTAGGCACCATCATGGGCACCATCATGCCCAGCTCTAATGTTTTATTTTCTGTTCCCTCTGATGCTCCCTTCCTGCTTTCTGCAGATTTAGCATTTTTTTTTTCAAAGAGCTTCAACCTGGTTCTGAGTTCCTTCTCTGAACTGACACGTGTTCTGAATTTTTCCCTGTCTCCTTTACTTCTTTCTTTTCCCCGCCTTCCTGTTTTAACTTCCAAGAACAAAACCATTTTTTAAGCTGACTCTAATTCTCCCTGGGTTTCTGATGTTCTCATTCTAAAGTCCAAATAGTAGCTTTCTGTGCACATGTTAATTCCTGATGCCTTCTTGCCCCTGATGGTGTTTTTTCCTCTGTCTTGATGCACATCTGATTCCTAATCCGTGTTCCAAATATAGACCTTTTAGCTTTGCCTTCTAGACTCTGGGCTTATGCTATTGCCATTTGTCTTTTCTCCTATCTTAAGAAAGTGTCACATTGTGTCACCTGGTAGAAGGGCTTCTATTCCTCTCTAACTGCTCACAGATGATGCCATTTTTCCATTGTAATTAAACTGACCTCCAGGTCTCTGAAGTCTACAAGCATAATCAGGACTTATTTAATATCCCTGATTAGGATAAAAAGGGCAGAGACATTTTAGAATCTTCCCTGTCAAACCATCAAGAACATCACGGTGTTTCTTTTAATCTCTGTGAATATTCCTAAGAACTTTTGAGAGATTAGGGCTTCCTTCCTTAGAGAGGGATTGCTAGTGGTAGTGGGTACTTCAGAGAAAATGTAGATGAGTCACTCAAACCCACCAAGGTTAATTCTACAATGGAACACTCCAAATCTGTATAAACATCTCTCAATTTTCAGAATTCTGGTACCGTGTTTCCACAGAGATGAGATGGGGTATTTGTCAGGGGAACTGATGAATACATAATTCTGTGCTCAATCAGCCACCCCTTCCTGCAAAGTCCCAAGGAAAATATATGACGGAGTCATGCTTCTTAAACTTTAATGTGTATATGAACCTTCTGGGGATCTCAATAACACATGGATTCTAATTCAGTAGATCAGACATTCTACATTTCCAACAAGTCACCAGAAGACACTGATGCTGTATGTCTGTGGACCATACTTTGAGCAAAAAAGGGCTAGAGGATGAGAAACCAGCAAAGGAACATTGATGTTTTTAGGTGAAGCTTTTCTCCCATGCTCTGGTGCATTCCTCTATTGACTTTGCAGTAGGAAGGACTTCTTTTTCCAAGAGGAGATTGTTGTTTACACCTAGGCATCAGCCAGTCTCTTGCTTGGGTCTGTTGGGAATGAAGAGCTGTGGCGGACACATCCTCCCGAGTTGGAGAAGGTGCTGGGCTGTGTCTTACCTTAATGGTCATAGGTAAGGAGGAGAGTTCAAAGAGGTAGTAGGGGCAAACCAAGAGGAAAAAGACTGAAATCCTTCTAAGCAAGAGCAAAAACTATAACACCTTTCCTCAAGACTCAGGGATCTTGGATCCCATGGGTCTACTCATTACCTCCCCTTATGGCACACTGAAAACTCCGTCTGTATTAGTCTGTTCTCATGCTGCTAATAAACAAATATCTGAGACCAGGTAATTTATAAAGGAAAGAGGTTTAATGGACTCACAGTTCCACATGGCTGGGAGGCCTCACAATCATGGCAGAAGGTGAATGAGAAGCAAAGTCATGTCTTACATGACAGCAGGCAAGAGAACGTGTGCAGGGGAACTCCTCTTTGTAAAACCATCAGATCTCATGAGATTTATTCACTATCACAAGAACAGCATGGGAAAGATCCACCCCCATGATTCATTTACCTCCTACTGGGTCCCTCCCATGACATGTGGGAATTATAGGAGCTGCAATTTAAGATGAGATTTGAGTGAGGACACAGCCAAAACATATCATCACTCTTTGCCCCGTGATATCCCTAATCCATAGCAGTGCTTTTTGGAGGTGGAAGAGCTGTGGCAGGTGGGATAGGGAAGAGCTCTTTGTATTTTCACCTAGAATGTCTCTGTGTGCACATTTTCAATAGACAAATACATCAGGTAATCTACACTGAGCTAATGTAGCTTCTAACCAATCTAATTCAAAGACTCTAGAAGACTCAAAGGACTTGTAGAAATTATTAAATCTAGTGACTCTGCCTAGGAATGGTGGCTCATGCCTGTAATCCCAGCACTTTGGGAGGCCGAGGCAGTTGGATCGTTTAAAGTCGGGAGTTTGAGATCAGCCTGGCCAACATGGTAAAACCCTGTCTCCACTAAAAATGCAAAAATTAGCCAGGTGTAATGGCACATGCCTGTAATTCCAGCTACTCGGGAGGCTGAGGCGGAAGTCTTGTAACCTGGCGGTGGTGACTGCAGTGAGACAGAGTGAGTCTCTGTCTCATAAAAAAAAAAAAAAAAAAAAAGAAATCCGGTGACTCTGAAACTTTTCTGACTAAAACCTGTTTGTGTAGGGAACAAGACTCCTCAAGACTCATGGCTTATCTGTCAAACTCAACCCTACTTTCTAGACATGAGTTGTAACAATGAGATTACTATTTGCTTTTCCTTGTTTTTTCTTTATTTTCTTTTGCAGTTAGCTGTATGTCTTCTTTAGCCATCACCTAAAGCTAGGAATGAATCAAATTTGAGCTGTGAATCTTTGCTAGGTTTCCTGCTTCGGCTCTTGCTTGCTTTCCTCTTTACCCCACAGACCTTTATATCCCTATGACCTTTGCCGGCTTGTCCTCAGCTTTTATGTCTTCAAATATTGCACTGAGTTCTGTCTCATCTTCTCAACCTCTTCAGGTGTTCTCTAGTCACATGGCTTCAAATATCATCTGTACACTGATGACACTCACATTTATATTTCTAACTCACAGCACTTCCCTGAAAGGCAGAGTTAAATATCTAACTGCCAAGTTAGCATCTCAAACATAGTATGCCAAAACTATCTGCTCTCCCCACCTCCCTACTCTGGACATCTTCTTGCCCAGATCCCAAGCCTTCTCTGTCTTATTAAACAGCTCCATCATATACTCAGTTACTCAGGCCCAAGATTTAGAGGCCATTCTTGAACACTGTTAACTTTATGTTCCTCATCTAATCTATTGATTAGTATCATTTCCTCTACCTCCAAAATTATATCTTGAATTAGATCACATCTCACCATGTCCATAGCCACAATCTTATTCCAAACTACTATCATTTCTTGCTTAGAAAATCACAGTAGCCTCCTGACTGGTGTCCTGTCTTCCACGTATGCACCTCTGTAGTCCATCCTAAAGGCAATACTCTTATGCTTAAACCTCTCCAGTGACTTAGCACTGTGATTAAAATGAAGCCCAAACTAAAGACTTTTCCTGTAAAGTTTCACCTTATCTCTTTTCTATTTCATCCATATTATTGAACGAATTCTCCTCCTTGCTTGCCATAATCCGACCAATCTTCTCACTGTCTGAACGTGCTATATATTGCTATATAATAAACTACCCCAAAAGTCAGGAGCATACAATGATAAACATTTATTCTCTCTTTTACATGACTGCAAGTTGATTGAATCAGCTAATCTAGGCTGGGCTTGACTGGAAGGTTCAGCTTCAAGCTGAAAATACAGTTGGGCTTGGCTCTTTACAGTAGTCTAAGCTCTAATCTGCTCCATGGGTGGTCCTTCTGGAGCCCAGGATGATGGGGCAGCACTTACGCAGGGCAGACTCTTTTCTTTGCAAGGCAGTAGCCCAAGAGGGCAAGCCTATTGCACAGGCACATTTAAGCCTTTGCATATGTCACATCTATTTCTGCTCCATTGGCCAAAGCAAATTCATATGGTCAAATACAACATCAGGGGCCATGGTAATATATTCTGTCCACAGTGGAGGTAGGGAGGGAATGTATTTGCTGAATGACAATCCAGACCGACTTGTTCTGGCCTCAGACACTCTTATTGTTCCATCTGCCAGGAATATAGTTACCTAGGTCTTCACAACCCTGCCACTCATTACTTAGTTTATAACTTATGTGTCACCTCCTTGGAGATATCTTTGAGGACCTTCACCTTGGCTAAAGAAGCCTTCTCTTTACCACATTACCCTATTTTATCTTTTCCATCACACTTTTTTGGAAACCAGATGTAACATCATTTACTTGTTTTTATCTGTAATCTTCTGCTAGAATGTACAATTTTGAAGGACAGTACATTGTTCACAGTATTCCAGTGCCTAGAACAGAACTTGTCACATAATAGGTGATCAGGAAATATTTGTTCTTTGGCCGGCCATCTAATTTTTATATGCCTTAAAGCCCAACTATTGAAAATTATAGGCCTCACACATTGATCTAAGTATGTATTACCACACATGGTAGAGTTAACCAAACGACCCATTACAATCTAAATGGATAATTATGGAGCTTATTAACATCAATGTATAAGCAGTCATAACAACAATTGAAAGCCATGATCAACGAAGATAGCAATGATATTATTGTGTTCTTCCTCAAAATTGCAGGCTTTATAACCATCTGCACGTGTTCATAAACAGTAGGAGCTTTGGATGTTGCCAAGCATTTGAGTCCTGAATAAACTAAAAGCACATTAATTTTAGTTGACTGCTAACAAATTACAGTAACCCATTTAGTAGGTTACTACTAAGTGGGTAGTAACCTCAGACTTCTAATCTGTAAGATGGAGATATTAATATTGTCCTCCCTTCACATATGTAGAAAAGAAGTATGTGGCATGTGGAGGCACTTAATAGGTAGTGGTTATGATTATTTAAAGTGGAATTGATTGTGGCAGATTACACACACACACACACACAGAATTGAACACTGCCCTTTTCTCATCCTGTCGTTTTTGCCAAGTGTGATTTTCAGATAAAGGACATTGAAGGTGAAATGTTATTTACAAGATATATTATCTAGATCATTTTTAGACTGTTTTCTCGATACACTCACCAATTTTTACGTTGTTTATTTCTCTGTAGTGGTTTTGGTAAGTGGAAATCTAGGATGTGTACAATACATAGCTTCCCAGGTGGTTTGTTTCTGGTTCTACACCATTATATTCTGAAGGCTGGAAAGAACCTTGAAAAGACCTTTGTGCCATCCCCATGGCTGAAGTTAACACCTTGTGCACACTATTCCAGGCTGATAAAACCCTTTGCTCTCGAAAGGAGAGGTCTTCGGTGGTGACTCTTCAGTTAGCTCATTATTGTTCTGCTTCCCTTTGGCACACAGATGTGTCTTGTTCACAATTACATGCCTGACTTCCTTAGTATAGGACACCTGGCACATGTAATAATTTTGTGGAACAATTGAGTATTGCCTCAGAGTGGTGGTTTGTGCTGACCAGAAAGGCAATTGAATGTATTTAAATAGTGAGAAAATGTTAAGTAGTCTGTGCGGGCAATGTCTCTGCTTCGAGGTTCTGTGTGTAAAGATGTATCAGTGTATGGTTATGCATGTTTGGAAATATTTTATATGATATGTTTTATTTGTAGAAACAGAATGTGCTGAATCTTTTGAAATATGTATCTAAACATGATTTCTTCAGCAAGAGGAACATGTCTTGGTCAGCAAGATAGTAGGTCATCTAGGCGTGATGAAAGGAAGAGCTATTCAGTTTGGCATCCTTTCATTCAAAAGAGAGAGAAGGAACTGAGATGGAATTCAGATGTCTTAGTTCATTTTCTGTTGATTATAACCGAATATCTGAAACTGGGCAATTTACAAAGAAAAATGATTTATTTCTTCAGTTATGGAGGCTGAGAAGTCCAAGGTTGAAGGCTGCATCTAGTGAGGGCCTTCTTGCTGGTGGGGATGCTCTGCTCTGCAGAATCCCGAGGTGGTGGCACAGGGGTGTCACATGGTGAGGGGGCTGAGTGTGCTGGCTGAGGTCTCACTTCCTCTTATTAGGCTACCAGTCCTACTCCCAGAATAATTTAATATATAAAACCATGACTAGATTAATCCACAAGTGGATTAATCAAGTGGATTTTCTGTTCCTAAGTTACTTCACTTGGAACAGTGGCCTCCAGCTCCATTCAAGTTGCTGCAAAAGACATTATTTTATTATTTTTATGGCTAAATAGCATTGCATGGTGTGTGTGTGTGTGTTTGTGTGTGTGTGTAATTTTCTTTATCTACTCACAAGTGGATTAATCTATTCATGAAGGCAGAACTTTTATCACCCAGTCACTTCTTAAAGGTCCTACCCCTCGATATGTCCATGTCTAAAATTAAATTTCAACGTACGTTTTGGAGGTGACAAAGGTTCACATCATAGCATAAGGCATTTATGTAGAGGGCAGTGCTTGAGGTCATGGGATTATATGGGGATACAAGTCGATCTGGGTATCAGGGGAGAAACCTGAGTTTGTGAGTTGTAGGCCTTCTTGAGCATGGCAGCTGTGTGTGGTTTACCTTGCTTGAGCTATAGTTGGGAACTGAATGTCCTCAAGCTATGTGTCCTCATCTGTTCTGCCTGTTGGCATCACTGCAGAAGTAAAAGCTTGCTGGGGAGGTGGGGAAATTTGTACTTTTCATGGCTTTCTGATGGGTTAGAATGCAAAGCTCCAATTACTTTCTTTACTCTTGCCATAGCTAAAGAGGATTGAGCCTTTACTAAGGGTTAGTCCTCTAACATATTAGTTCAGATGCAAAACTTTCATTCTATAGCCAAAGTTTTTGTCCTCCTGTTCCATCTGCAGTGGAGTTAGGAAACCCAATATTTCCTCACTGAGTTACTGTTGTCCCTGGGATAGAATCATAATTCTTAGGTGGTCTATGTTGTATGGTTCCCGTCTACATATCCAACAGTGTCTTACCACTCACCTCTCTGCTCCCCACTCACCTCTCTACTCCAGCCACATAAAATAGTTTTCCATGACTCAATCCATTAACATTGTCTATCAATCCATTAATTTAGGTTTCTTTAATATCTCTCAGCATTGTTTTGTAGTTTGTTTTTTTTTTTTGAGATGGGGTTTCACTCTTGTTGTCCAGGCTGGAGTGCAATGGTGCGATCTCGGCTCTGCTTCCTAGCTTCAAGCTATTCTCCTGCCTCAGTCTCCCGAGTAGCTGGGATTACAGGAATGCACCACCACACCGGGCTAATTTTGTATTTTTAGTAAAGACGGAGTTTTTCCATGTTGGTCAGGCTGGTCTCAAACTCTTGACCTCAGGTGATCCGCCTGCCTTGGCCTCCCAAAGTGCTGGGATTACAGGAATGAGCCACCACACCCAGGCTGTTTTGTAGTTTTTCATATAGGGGTGTTGCACACTTTTTGTTGGATTTATTCTTTTTTTTTTTTTTGGAGTTGAGGTCTCACTCTATTGCCCAGGTTGGAGTGTGGTGGCATGACATGACTAACTGCAGCCTGGAACTCCTGGGCTCAAGAGATTCTCCCACTTCAGCCCCCTTAGTAGCTGGGACTACAGATACATGCTGCCATGCCTGGCTAAGTTAAAAAATTTTTGTTAGCGATGAGGTCTTGCTACATTGCTCACGCTGGTTTTGAGTTCCTGACTTCAAGCAATTCTCCTGCCTCAGCCTTCTGAGTCATTGGGATTACAGGCATTAATCATGATGCCCATGTTTTTGTTAGATTTATGTTTTAATATTAGATTTTTAATGCTAATTTAAATGATATTACACTTAACTTTCATTTTTATTGTTTATTAGGTTTCATAGAATTGCAATTAACTTTTATATATTGGCCATTCATCTTGAGATTTTGCTAAATCCACTGAATCCAATTTTGGTAGTTCTTTTTTTTAAAACGTGGCAGATTCTGTAAGGTTTTCTTCATTTACAATCTTGTCATCTTTAAACAATTGCAGTCTTACTTTTTCTTATCTTTTATCTCTTTTCTTGCCTTATTGCAGTGATTAGTACCTGCAGTACAATGCTGAATTGAAATGATGCTGAACATTTTTGTTCCAATTTTAGTTGAAAGCAGTCAGTATTTCATTGTTAAGTCTCATGTTACCTGTAGATTTTTTTGTAGATGCTCTGTATCAAAATGAGTTGTCATGTATTCCTAGTTTGCTGAGAAATTTACAAAATAAAATCTTTAAGAATGGTGCATTTTGTCAAGTGCCCTTTTTGCATCTATTGAGAAAACCTGGCACCAACTCTAGTTTTAGTTAGCTTTGGGAGTAGTCATTTCAACAGCAGGAGCTGTAAGAGGGCAAAAATTTATACACATCTTCTGTAAATATGGCAACGAAAAATGGACTTTTCTTTGAGAATTTTCTCTGTTAAATAAAGTTATAACTGGTGAGACCACACAATTACTTTTCACTCAAATTATTGTCCTTGAAGCAGAAAATTTCAGATATGGCCCATGTACCAGAAATTACCATGCTTTTAAGATCTAATCATTAACTATGTCTGGGTGAAGTAGAAGAAAAAGGAAAAAATGGGCACCATGCTTGAAATAGAAGCTATAACATTAACAGATGACACACACACACTTTTTCTCATTTGATTCATTTTTTCTTTCCAGAAGAATGATCTCAGTACAGTATAGTATAAAGCAAACAGGAGGAAAAAAATTAGCCCTAATTTGCTTATAACAGGAAGAGATCCTCAATGTGCTTTAAACAAGTCCTAATCCTGAGCCCAGATAAATCTCATCCAAAGAAATAGAACAAATTTAGTTTTGGTCATCCAGCTTCTATCCTATAATCTTAGAAACATCAAGGAGAGTGAGGGAGGTACTGATGGCTCCTACACTATCTGTCCTTATTATTTTTAATGGAGAAATTTTGTATTCCAAAAAGCATAACATAGCAGAGCCTAGTGATTTTAATATCTCTTCTTGGTAAAATTCTGAATTAGAATTAAACAGATGGGAGCATTCAAAATGATTTACTCTGCTGGAGCTAGTTCAAGAATACCCTCATATGTCACTTTTTCCTCATGACTTCTTGAACCCTGAAAGGTAGAATTTGGTCTTTGTGCCCCTACATTAATCACATTTGATTCCAGCTCTAACTACACATTTTCTTGTAATTTCTATCTTTAGATGCCGGTCTCCATTAGACCACCACCTCTTTAAAAACCAGGACCAAGCCTATTCTCTGTTGTATCCTGAGTTTAGCACAGTGGCTGGAACTGTGAAGGTGCCCTATAAATATTGGAGTGATAAATGAGATGGCAGAACTTACATTTTTAAATGAATCTTATGTACCAGCCAGACCTTTTTACTTGCAAAAGATCAATAGCCAATTCAAAATGGCTTAAGTAAGAGGGAGAAATTTAATTAACTCTTGTAACAAAGTTAGTGTTAGATGTAACCTGCATCCTCCTGAAATAAGGTGCTCCAATGATGTCATCATGGCTTAATCTCACTTTCTTTCCATCTCTTTGCTCCACTCTGTTTTGGGCTGGCTATATTTGGGCAGGCTGTCCCATAGGAGCAAAGTGATCCCTAGGATCCCAGGCTTATATCGTATTTTCTCAGGAATCCCAGTTGGAAGATGCCACTATTTTTTTTTTTTTTATCAATAGGCAGAACAAAACTTCTGGAATTGTGTCTCATTGGTTTGTCATGGGGGATATATACATCCTTAGGCCCAATATGTGGTCGAGAGGATGGACAGTGCTAATTGACCAGACCTAGGCCCCATGCCTACCCATGGAGTTGCAGTGTGGAGTCAACACCTGCATCATATGGGCTGGAAGTGGGTGAGTGGTGGTTCTCCAAAGGAAAATCACTGAGTAGTTACCAAAAAAGAGGGAGTACATGATAAGCAGGAAAAATAAATTCAAGTACCTCAGGTTCTATACCAGGTTATCTATTGCTGTCTCACCAACAAGTTGACTTTGATTTCAGTAGGGCCTTTAACAGTCTCTCAGAATATTCTTTGGGTGAAATGGTTAAATGTGAGCATGTTGATAATATAGTTAGGCAGATTTATAGTTTACTGAACAAACATATCCTAAGAGTGTTGATTCATGAATTGATGTTGACCTGAAAGATGAGCCCTGGGGCCATGTTATGTGGTTTTCTATGTAATACTTTTTGGGCTGACATTTCTCATCAGCAACTTGCATGAAAACATCACAGGTATATTTGTCAAATGTTTAAGTCAACTGATCCTAGAATTTTGGGTTTCACAGTCTGGTAATGTTGTAGAAAAAATTATTTAGGAAATGATGCAGGTCTCCAACTTTATATTTTTGCCAAGGAAGGATATACATATATTAACTGTAATCTATTCATTTCACTAACATTTTACTAAGGTAAGACATTTTAATATCAAAAAAAGAAGGATATGATGTCATAAGAAAAGATAGTGAGTTCAAAGAAAGCAAAATTGGCTGCCTTATACTGACATTAAAATAAAATAATGTAATGGATATAACACAAACAATTGTAACATCAATATTCAATTTTCAAAATTACAATGAGTCTAATTTCTGTAATTTTCTCTCTAAAGATTTGTCATTTTGGAGATTTATATTTGACAGTGCATCATAGACTAGAGCCTTAATGTTAGCCTGTGGATTTGATTGTTTTTTAGAACTTAGTGAAAGGTTCAGGTTCATATAGCTTTGCTGACAAAAATAGAACTACACTCTTAATGCTGTTTTATTCAATTCAAATATTTTGCATTATACAGAGAGTGATTGAGAAATAACTCCCCCAACCCCAAGCCACGTACACATACATCTCTGGACTGGCTCACCTCAGCCATTTCTGCTCCCTCCTTTTCCCCACAGGGCAGGGAAGAAGCTGTGGTGTCTGGCAGTGAGATGTGTAGGAAGTATGATGTGGGGGGTGCTGTTACTTAAAGGGCTGCTTTCCCCTGGGTGCTCAGGTAAAAACCCAGCTCATCTTGACTGAAGCAGGCAGAAAACTAGCTGAGAGAATGCTGCCAGCTACCAGCAGCCTGGAACCCGTTTGTAGTCTCCTGTTTAGGCGCTGCTGCTGGAAGTGATGAAGAGCTGGGAGAAATTGCTCCTTCACTGAATATTAGAACCAAGCAAGTCTCTCATTTCATTATCTCCATGGGCTGTAACCAGAAACCAAAACTGACAGGATAGAATTTCATAGGGGTTAATATAAAGTTCTTCCAAGGGGTCCAGTGCCTCAGCTGTACAACAACAAGCCTGACTTAAGAGCATTTCATGTAAAAAAAAAAAACACCTGGATTTTTAAAAAATTTGTAAAATGTTTTAATTTTTAGACAGAGTTTGGCTCTGTCACTCAGGCTGGAGTGCAGTGGTGCAATCTCAGCTCACTGCAACCTCTGCCTCCTGGGTTCAAGTAATTCTCCTGCTTCAGCCTCCTGAGTAGCTGGGACTACAGGCATGAGCCACCAAGCCAGGCTAATTTTTATATTTTCGGTAGCGATGGGGTTTCACCATGTTGGCCAGGCTGGTCTCGAACTCCTGATCTTAGGATGCCTTG
Organism: Cheracebus regulus; assembly: GCA_963574635.1. Classification (NCBI taxonomy): domain Eukaryota; kingdom Metazoa; phylum Chordata; class Mammalia; order Primates; family Pitheciidae; genus Cheracebus; species Cheracebus regulus. Next base: position 41,534 of record CAUYQU010028361.1, read on the forward strand.
GCCTCCCAAAGTGCTGGAATTAGAGGTATGAGCCACCATACCTGGCCAGACCTGCATTTTTAAATTGAGTCAAGTTCAATATGATCCAGTATGTCATCTATCTTAGGCCACCTTAATAGGGACATAATGTCCAGATAATGGGAGATAATAGTCACACTAGAGCAAAGTTATTGATGTTTTAGATCAGACGATTCTTTTTTGATAGGGTCTTCTTGTGCTTTGTGCATTGGCAGCATCCCGGGTGTCCACCTACTCTCTGCTGGTGGATTCCCACAGATGTGGTAACCAAAATATCTCCAGATACTGCCAAATATCCCTGAGAGAGGGGAGAAATGCCTCTAGTTAAGAACCACTGCACTAGACTCCATCGTGGAGCTTGTATTTAGTTCTGGGCAATGCATTTTAGGAGGAAAATTCACAAACTGGTAAAGCCCAGAGGAATTGCATGGACCAGGGTGATATGTATGAACACCATATGACTAGTATAATGGAGGAACTAAGGCTGTTTAGACTAGAAGAGAACAGATGCTGGTGGTGGTGGTGGCCGAGCTAGATGTTGGAGAAGGATATCCCAGCATTATATCCATCCTTCCTTCTCTTTCTTCTTCTTTCTCTCCCAACTTTTTTTCTCTATAACTTTTTCCTTTGTTTCTTTCTTCCCCTTTCTCTCTTCTCTGGCTTTTTCCTTTTCACTTAGTTTTTTTTTTTTTTTTACATAATTTAAAAATTATGTAATATAGTATCACAATAAATGTGATTATGTATATAGAACTTGAAATGTGCAATTTTAAGCATGCAATTTAGTTACATTAATTACATTCACAATGTTGTGCAATCATTACCACTATTTCCAAAATTTTTCATCACCCCAAACAATTCACTCACTTATATCTTCCTGTCCCGTCACTGAATATAGGGAGACTTCTCCCGGCTGCTTTGCTATATAATGCCCCACCTTGGCTAAATCCCACCATCCATGCTCAGTAGAAATGGTGAGACTTGGCTGCTTACAGCCTTTCAAATTCTATTAGCCAGCTTCAGCTTAACTTTTTTTTGAGACAGAGTTTCACTCTGTCACAAGACTGGAGTGCAGTGGCGTGATCTCGGCTCACAGCAACCTCCTCCTCCCAGGTTCAAGTGATTCTCCTGCCTCAGCCTCCCAAGTAGCCAGGAATATAGGTGTGTGCCATGACACCCAGCTGATTCTTGTATTTTTAGTAGAGACATGGTTTCGCCATGTTGGCCAGGATGGTCTGGAGTTCCTGATCTCAGGTGATCTACCTGCCTTGGCCTCCCAAAGTGCTGGGATTACAGGCGTGAGCCAACACATCTGGCCCAGCTGGACTCTTATGATCTCCTTTTGGTGCTTATCTATCCCAAATGCTTTCTGACCGTATGTATACCAGAGCAGCTGTTCGAAAGCTTTCCGTTTTTCTTATTCAGCTAACTCCATAATCTTCCTCTAATACTCACTCCGTAATCTTCCTTTATCTCACTAAAAATTTAGGTTATGTGAAATGAGCTTCCTAAACTCTTTTTTCCTCTAGAATTCCACTCTGTCATCACCTCTCCTCTCATCCTTTAGGCTCAGCCTTTGAGACCCATGTGATCTTCTTCCTTTCTGAATGTATTTTACCTTAGCCAGTGGAATCTTTTGCCTCCAAAACCTGATTTGAGAGCCATGTTCTCCTTTTTTTGCAATTTTGATATGTTTCTTCTATTTCTTCTAAACATGCTGTCTTAGTCAGCTCAGGCTGTCATAACGAATCATATAACTTGATGGCTTAAACAACAGAAATTTAACAGTTTTGGAGGCTGGGAAGTCCAAGATCAGGATTCCAGCATATTCAGGTTCTGGTGAGGACCTTTGCCCTGGTTTGCAGATGGTCTTCTCCTTGCTGTATCTTCACATGGCAGAGAGAGCAGTGCCAAGCTCTCTGGTCTCTTCTTGTAAGGGTACTCTTTCCATCATGAGGGCCTTATTTAACCTAATTACCCTCCAAAGACTTCATCTCCAAATACCATCACATCGAGGGCTTTAGTATATGAATTTTGGGATGATAGAATTCTGTCCCTAGCACATGCCTATGTCTCTCTCTCCAAAAATTCAAAACATCCCTTCACCCTGATATCCCCTTATACTATCACTAATCTCCCTCTTCTCCAGTTCATACTCTAAGCTGTGGCAGGCATTGCCCTCCCACGAGAGACATCATGGTGTTGCCTGACTCAGAATATGGCCTGTGGCCTAATAAATCCAAGCCCCTTAGCGTGACATTTGAGACCTTCCATGAATCTGGCTCCAAACCACTTGTCTCGTCTCCCACTACATCACACTCCTGATTCTAAGCTCCTCCTATCCTACTGAGCCTCAGTGCATGCTTCACTTTTATGATGGCAGTCTTTGCTTTCAGCATCTTGTCATTCAAAGATGTCTTTGTCTCAATTTCAACCCCTTTAACTTTCTTCATGTGTATCACATTTTTTCTTGATCAATCCTGGATGACCTCAGTTAGAATCAAATGGGATTTTTTTTTTCTCTTGGAGGATGCGGCATATTTTAATATATTCTATTTGATGTACATTTATTCTGCCTTATTTTGTAGTTTCTTTTTCTCTCACTCTCATGTCTGTGAGAGTGTAAGCTTCCTGTGGGTACGAATTCTATTTCTGTTTGATTCTCCTCGAGGGCCTTGCACATGCAAGAATCTATAATGCATTTACTGCTTGAAGAACTCAGGTGGTTTTAGATTTATTCTGTGGAGAAGAAGAGGGCAAAAGTAGAACCAACAGCTTAAAGTTCTTGATTTTGATTTAATCTAGGGAGAGGCATTTTGAGTTAGAACCAATTGACAATAGAAGGTGTATCAGGGGTAGTGAGTGCCTGTGCCTGGAAGTGTTCAAACCAAAGCCAGGAAAACAATCTCTCAGAGATATTTTAGAGAGTATTCTCGAAGTAGTGGGAAGTTGGTTAGATGTCCTCTCAGGCCAGTTTTCTTAATGTTGGCACTCGACATTTGCAGCTAGATAATTCTTTGTTGTGGGGAGCTATACTGTGCATTGTAGGATATTTAGCAGTATCCTTGACCTCCACTTACTAGATTACAGTAGTACCCCTAAGTATTGGGAATGATAAATGTCTCAAGACATTGACAAATGTCCCCTGGAGGCAAAACCCCAGTTGAGGATGACTGTTTTAGGGTCTCTTCTATTACTTAGAATCTGTAACATTTTGTTCTATTTTCTAAGTAAGAAGTACTTAAAAAATCAGTGGAAGTACCTAAGGTTGGGAGAATGAAGGGAAGGATGGGAAGGAAGGAATTGATCTTCACTGAGCCTACCATATACCACAAAAATCTGTCAGAGAATTTTACCCCATTTTACAGATGTGGAATATGAGGCTCAGAAAAATTATGCAGCCAGTAAGTAGTGTAGCTAAGTCCCAAATGTGGATCTGCCTGACAAACTCTGTCTTCCTCTGCTTTTCTCTTGCTTTTATTTAAGTGTATCTCCATTGCCTTTAACTCAACTCTTACATTAACCTGCCTCCTTTTATGAAATGCACATTTAAAATTTGGGGGTGTTTTAGTATTTGCTTCTTGTAATTAACTTTTCCATAGAGCATTGGCTCAGCACTCCCCTATAGAGCTGACCTGCAGTCTCAGATAGTCAAAGGCTCCATGGTCCATGTGGAAGAAGATCACATTGAAATGCCTTGAGAGCTGTACACTTCTACTTAATGCTGCGAAGGCTTGTTGTGAGTGAGACCCATTGTCACCAGGATTCACAAACCTGTGAATACCAGTGGAACTACAGTATTGCTAATGGCCATAAAACATCTATTCTTGCTCATTCTGTCCAAGCAGAACCTCTGTTGTTTTGTGTATCATCTCAGGAATCTAAGTCTTTCTGGGGTTTCTTCTAGGGCACCTCCCTACTCAGTCTGACAGCTTCATCCACCATTGGGCAGGTTGTTTTCTTTTCTCAACTCTGGCCAGTTCAAGAAGCTGCTAAAGGAGTTTTGCAATTGCCAGGGCTGATAGAATTCCTTCTAAATTATCACCTCCAGGGTGCTGTGCCTGATTGGTCCCCAGAGATGCAGGTCTTCAGAGATACAGTTGGAGACAGAGGTGTCCTCCCCCCTTTGACCAGAATCCAGCCCTCTAGGGGAGCAGAGTGTTCCTGAGTCCAGAAGAAGGACTTTTATTCCAATTATGCCACACTTTGTTTTCTGGACTCTATCCCTGCTTTGTCCAGAATCCACAGAATCTCTTAAGGAACTATCTTGTCTCCTGTGTGTTCTTATACCTTCAAACATAGTGGCTCAAACCCTGTACAAGGGCCTGGGAAAGACAGAAAGATACATCATTCTCTCCTTACAGGCTGCCATCATAATGAAAAAAGAGAAAGTACTCCCTTTCCTCTCCCCAGGTGCCAAACAAAGGTCTCAGAACATATAGTAGCTATTTGGTGTGGGGTGGGGAGGTAGGTTGCTTACAGATACAGCATCTGGGCCTCAACTCAGCTGGCTACCATCCCTTCTTAGACAAATGAAAAGAGGAGATTGACACTTGACTGGAGAAATGCCAACATTTTTGAACCATCAGTGAAAGATTTTGGCTGGAGTGTATGTAGCCATAATGTTGTTCTCACGTGTGTTTAACTCATCCTTTTGGTTGACTTAACTAGTGTTGCTGGTCCAATTCTCTGCTACTCAGTCTGCGTCTAGGATGCCATTGATCAGCCACCTTTAGAGCTGTGAAAGGAAAGAGAGCCCTAGAGACATTTGGGTACATACTGGTACTGGCACAAATGCAGATTACTAACAGTTTTAAGTTCTAGACCATGAGCCCCTATACATTTGATGGGAGAAGTGAATCTAATGAGTATTATAGTTTCTCTGTCCTCAAGGGCATAGATGGAAGAGGGCATGTGGAGTGTGGAAGGTAATGTCCGGCCAGTGGAGGACAGGGAGGGAATGATTGATTAGGGCTCACGGGGATGGACGTCAGTTCCCAGATCTTTCAGGCAAGACCTTGAGATTTCACATTTGAGATTCTTTGACTTAAAAACAACATTTCTTAGGATTTCAAGCAAGATTGGTATAGGCATACATACAGCTAGTTTGGAAATCTTTTTATCTTTCTGCTTTGTTTTTACCACTAAATCTGAAGTATGGTGCCTAATCCCATTTGATAGTGTCTGTTAAAGATTTAAATGCCACTGCCAAATTCCCAGGTCTCATTTGGCCCCTTTGGAAAATCGGGTCTGATGTAAGGACAACTCAGCCCAACATCTCTAAATGCGCAGCTCCTCAGAGTGCCAAAAGCCGCTTTTATATGCTGTCCTGCAGGTATAAAAATTAGCTCTTTTTCATGAGTGTTCAAGCTGCTGCCTTATTTATCTGCCAAAGATTCAGACTCATCTTGCTGTCCACACTGGAGGCACATCTGGCATAAGAGTGTGTGTGAGGGTGTGAGGTGGTGGAGGAGGAAGAATTTTATTTTACATCTGCATATAACCACTGTTGGGTTGCCCGGTGTCATGAAGTGTCAGTCAGTGGTAAGGTGCAGTTTAATGTAACATGACATTAGGTCACAATGTGACTAAACTCACCCCCCAGGAACTACAGCCCCCGTATAGTAGCCATTCACTTGGGCTTAAGACTTGTTCTAGTGGATAGAAGGAATCACAGTTCAAGGCTACCTGGTGTCTGGGAGCACCTGTAGTACCTGGGTGAAGAGAAAAAAAATGTGGTGTTGCAGTTTTAAAAAAGAGTTATCACTGTACATCTGCACAGTAAACATAAGAAAACAACAACATATGCTTCAAGCTTTTTGCAATCTGCTTTTCCTGAGAATATCAGGGTTCATTTTCTTGAGGAGTGTCAGAGATATTTTGTAGTCTCAGCCTAATCTTAGATTTGTTTGTAAAGCTCCACAAACAAACTCACGACTTTGCAAGTCTGGCAAATTGCTCAGTCCAGGAGATCTAAATCTTGACTCTCGGTTAAAGTCATTCAAGTTTTAGGCAAGGAATGACTTTAAAATGTCTTCTTTCTTTTACGTATTTTGAAACAAACTCTGGGAAAAATGTATTTGGAAGGAATCTTGGAAGCTGGCTGGTTTAGTATGTATGACAGAACAAGATGCTTATAGGTTTGCTTTAAAAAATAAAACCTCAAAACTCGAAGTCTGACATCCCTGGGGCCATTTGATAAATGCTGATGGTTTCGCAGAGCCACATATTACTTCCCTTTCCTTTTCACATTTATTTCTTTGAAAGACATACTAGAACCTGAACTTTGAAGGGACTTGGCAGCCTTTTGCTAAGAAAAGGAAACTTCTCAGAAGAGAACCTTGTGGATGCTTTAAATATCTTGCCAGGTGGGCGCCATCACATGAGTTATTTTTCTGATGTAAAAGTTGCCTACTTTGCGGATTAGACTGTGGTCTAACTGTGTCTCTTAGAGTCAATTGTTTGATGTGTTGTTTCAAGCCAGGTTCATATGGAGCAGAATGCCCTTTGGTTTTTTATTTGTTCCCTAATTGTTTGGAAAGATGCTCATTAAAAGACAAAGTAAACAGGATTCAGGTGTTGTGCTGAAGGCAGGAATTGTCAGGTGTTGGGAGGGGGACAGGAGAGATGAGAAAACACACGTGGTCCTTCTTTTAGATAAAAGCCTGTCGCAGAAACAAAGGCTGTTGGAATACAAAAGCTCTTTGTACACTGAGCACGTCTGCGGTTACGGATGAACCCTCTCCAATGGCTGCTATCAAACTTGTCATATTTTATTCATGAGTTGTGGTGTGCCTGGATGAAATAAGAAAAGCAAAGCTTCAAATCATAATTAGGGCATAAAAAAGATAAAATAGTTATTATTGTGACATTTTTGAAGAATTTTTAAATCTCCCCAGTAATTCATTTGAAAAAGTTGCAAGGAATGACTGGGTGTGTGGCACGTATTTATTCTGGTCGGAGTCTCAGTTAGACCCAGATCCGCAGTGACAGACTCCATGCATATGGTGAATAAGAGGATAATGAAGGAGAGGGCTACAGCAGTCGTTACACATAAATAGAAACGTTGACAGGCATCTTTGCATTTATCATGCTCACATTATTGTTCAGTGATTGATCAAAATATTGCTTTCCTGTTTTTTAAGTTTTTGTCTTTTTTATAGAACATGGGGTCTGGATCATTTGGTATGCTTGGTATGGGGGACTTGAGGGAATAGTGGCAGGAAAAACTTAAAAGGACACCTGCACCTACAGATATTGTGGGACAGCAGCACAGAGTTGAAGAAAGACACCCGTCCTATTGGTTTACATCATGAATCTGAAAAAGCCAAAACACTTTAAAAAAGGATATGTCAACCCTACTGAAAAGACAAAAAAAGGCCATCTGTTGTTCTATGGCTTTCTCTGTGGATGTAGGGCTTAGTGGCTCCTGATTTGTTAACTAACTTATCTGGAGACACCTATCACCCACACCATCCATATGCCCCTGGCCTCTCTTCTCCCTGGGGATTCAGCGTGAAGCATTCGTTTACTCAGGGTTTATCTTTGTCGTTCTGCAGTCTATCCGCCCATTCGGACGGCTGGGTTGTAAGCTAGTTGAGAAGTCTGGTGAGAGCAAGCCCTCCCACTGTAGCCACTGTACATACCCAGCCTGCATATGGGGTTGTTCGACCCTGGCACTCAGGAATGGAGGAAAGTGAGAGCAACATTTTCAAAACTGGTCATTTGCATGATCACATGTATTAATATTTGTTGCGTGGATTCTGGGGTAGAAGAATTATTCTCATTGGCCATCATTTTATGAAGGAGACACCAAGACTCAGTGGGATTAAATGACCACTCAGATATTAGTGTTGGGATATTAAATATCACCCAGATACTAAGTGGCAGGACTCATGGTGCATCCCAGATCTTCAGATCCCCAATTCTACTTTAACACTGGGCAGTGTTCTGTGACTTTTTTCATATCATTGCACATAAGGGAAATGGCTGTATTTGTACATTACATGGAAGAAAAGAGAAGGGACTGTTTTTATGCCAAAAGTGCTCTGCCGAGCGACCCTGAGGGCTGAGGGCCTCATACTCCAGTGACACCTGTAACCCAGGCTCTGACCTGCCAGCTGAGAAGCACCATGGTGAGCCTTGAGAACTCAGAGGGGCTGGAAAGAACCTGGAAGGGCAGGAATGGAGGAGGTTTGTGTGGGGTCTGGGTGAGTGTGTGCAGTATTAGCATAGGTTAGAGAAGTGCCGGGGAAGGGCTTCAATCCCAGGTGCCCAGGGGTCCACCCAGGTAACAGCTGAGTGATATGCACTGGTGAGGAAGTGCAGCCAACTGGCGATATTGTGCCCTGAGCTGCATTTCTTCAACTCAGCATTCCCTGCACTGCTGCCTGTGGGAATATGGGCCCTGTGTTGCCAGGTCATCTAATTTTTTAATGAAGGTTTGAATTTTTATATGAACTATTTCAATTTTCATACAGTATTTCACTGATTTTAAGATACATGCACGTATTCACATAACAGCTCTCCAGAACTTTTATATTTTACAAACTGAAATGCTATATCCATTAAATAATAACTCAATATTTTAGGATAAGATTGGATTTTATCTTACAGGCAATTGGTATAATTATGTAATAAATTACATACGTGTTACAATTATGGTATCTTTTATAATCAACAGCTTTTTGTTTCCTTCTTAGGATATGTTAAATGATGGTGTATTTTATACTCTGTGGCACTTCAGACTTGATGAAATATGGTGTGTTGGGTGGCTGGGAGCTACACCAAAATGCTGAGGCTGCATCTGGCCTGAGGGTGGTTGGTATGCTACTTTTCACCTGGAGCCAGGACATTCACCAAGACACCAAGACCTGGAGCTGGGACACCAGTTCTCAGCTGTGACTGCCCATATCATGTTTATTTGAAATAAATAAATTATTGACAAGTGGGCTACACCCCAAACTTTTTTTTTTAAAGAAAGCAAAAGAAAGAAAGCAAAAGAAAGAAAAAAAGAATGAAAGAGAGAAAGAAAGAGGAAGTGAAAGAGGGAGAGAGAACGGGATTCTTGTTCTATTGCCCAGACTAGAATGCAGTCTAAAAATGGGTATTAAAAACCTCTTTTATGCCAATAATTGTGCTTAACAATGCAGACAGGAAGGAATAGGGGATGAAAATAACAAATAAGCAGCCAACCAATATTTTATTTAAACCTGCGAAATGCTATGCAATTGCTGGGCAGTGATTTACTTCCAATTATATGATACTGAGAAAAATGTATGCTTTGTGGATTTGGGGAGGAGAGTTCTG